>JAUEKU010175731.1:0-10738 GCA_032274805.1 Gypsophila paniculata | reverse complement strand
AACACAAGAGAGTGGGAAGATTAAGGATTGTTATTGAATCATCAAATAAGCACGATACCAAGGTGTTAATATATACTAATTACATCATAATTAGTTCCTATAAGTTAGCTATTATTAAGGAAACAATATATAAACTTAACAAAATAAGTCAGCATATTATACACCTAATATCCTATTGATATGGGAAAGATATATATTCCAATACTCCCCCTCAAGTTGGAGCACTTGGTAAGCCTATGCCCAACTTGGACCGTAGAAAATGGAAAGCCTCACCTCCAAGCGCTTTCGTAAAGATATCAGCTATTTGCTCTTTACTTCGAATATGAGATGTTGAAATTGTCTTGTTCACAAGATGATGTCGTATGAAATGACAGTCAATCTCGATATGTTTTGTACGGTCATGAAAGACGGGATTTTTTGCAATGTGGAGTGCCGCGTTATTGTCACAAAATACGTCAATTGGCCTTGAATGATCTATACCAAGTGACTTAAGGAACGATTTCAACCAAATTACTTCACTTGTGACACATGCTAAAGCTCGATATTCTGCCTCGGCTGTGGATTTCGCTACCGTAGTTTGCTTTTTCGCCTTCCACGAAATAGGTGATTTTCCCAAGGCCACAAAATAACCCGTGATTGACCTTCTTGATATGGGACACTTCGCATAATCCGCATCCGAGTACCCTCTTAGTTGTAAGTCACAATCTTTCTCCATTACTATCCCTTCTCCTGGACTCCTTTTTATGTAACGGATCACACGAAGCACTGCGTCTAGGTGTTCCTTTCTTGGAGCATGGACGAACTGGGATAGTATGTGTACGGCGTACACCAAATCGGGTCTCGTGATGGTCAAGTAAATGAGACGGCCAACCAACCTTCGATACTTCATAGGATCTTTCAACAAATATCCATCAGCAAGTGCCAAATTATGATTCGATTGAATAGGTGTATCCACTGGTTTTGCACCTTCTAATCCAGCTTCCTTTATGATTTTTAAGGCATATTTTCGTTGGCTAAGAAACAGCCCCTGTGAACCGGTAGCAACTTCAATCCCTAGGAAGTACTTGAGTCTCCCTAGGTCCTTAATGCCGAATTTTCGATCAAGAAAGACTTTGAGCCGTTTGCTAGCTTCTTCTTTATTACTTACAATTATCATGTCATCGACGTATACTAAGACTCCAATGAAAACATCGTCTTTATTGTAAGTAAATAATGAATAATCCGCCAAAGACTGAGCAAAACCGTACCTTGTCAGAGAATCCGTCAACTTAGCAAACCAGTTCCGTGAAGCCTGTTTCAACCCATATAAAGACTTCATTAATTTGCAAACTTTGGTTGTGTCTCCCTTGTCAAAACTTGGCGGCATTTTCATATACACTTCCTCATTTAATTCCCCATGTAGAAATGCATTATTGACATCCAATTGAGCAATATACCAATTTTTTGAAATAGCCACTGCAAGTAGACAACGTACACTGGTCATTTTGGCGACCGGAGCAAATGTTTCGTGATAATCCACCCCTTCGATTTGCGTGTACCCTTGTGCGACTAGCCTTGCCTTGTATCGCTCAATAGTTCCATCCGCCTTATATTTGACTTTGTAAACCCATCGGCACCCAATGGGTCGTTTTCCCTTAGGAAGATCAACAACCACCCATGTTCCATTCTTCTCAAGTGCCTCAAACTCTTTTGACATGGCCTGCTTCCATTCACTGGATTGAGCAGCTTCTTTATAGCTTTGAGGTTCTGTTATTTCTTCAATTTTTGCTAAGAAGACTCTGTGATTATTAGAAAAACAGGCTGTTGTAACATAATTAGACATGGGGTAGCGAGTACCTTTCTTACCGGACGTCGATTGAGCCGAGGTAGAACTTGCGTTGGGGTCTATAATTCTGGTGGACTTGCAAATATAGTCTTTCTTCCAATATGGATCCTTTTTCTCACGAGCTCCTCGTCCCAACACTTCATCAGCACATTCGGTTTCTCCTTCCCATGTTCCTGTTTCTACTGCTGTGTCATTTTGTACAGCAGGTTCACGAGTCTCCGTCTCCACATTAATGTCATCAGTGGTCACAGTTTCGTCGTGATCACTGTTATCACTCAGCTCATCAATAAAAACAGAAGGTTCCGTGGCACTGTGCTGCTGTATTTCATACCCGTCTACTCTTACAGCATTATCATTTGAGAAAGCGAAAACATGTTCATAAAATATCACATCTCGTGACTCAAAAAGTTTTCTTGTTCTCAAATCATAAACCTTCCAACCTTTTTTGCTTTGCGGGTATCCCAGAAACACACATCGTTTTCCTCGTTCATTGAATTTGTCTTTGGGTTTATCTTTGTTGTGAGCATAGCAGACACTTCCAAAAACACGAATGTTTTCAAGGTTTGGCTTAGTTCCATGTAAAATCTCATAAGGGGTTAGACCATCAAGTAATCGTGTGGGTGTCCTATTAATCAAATACGCAGCGGTGAGGACACATTCTCCCCAAAAATTTAGAGGTAAATTAGCTTGGAACCGTAAAGCTCTTGCTTTTTCTAAGATGTGTCTATGCTTACGCTCCACCCTACCGTTTTGTTGTGGGGTGTCAATTTGGCTAGTTTGAAAAACTATCCCTTGGTCATCGTAATAATTTTTCATAATACCCGAAAGAAATTCCGTCCCATTGTCACTTTGTACTATTTTCACCTTCTTCCCAAATTGTGTTTTCATCATGTTACAAAATTTTATCATCAATTGGCTAACTTCGCTTTTGTCTCGCATCAAATAAACCCAAATTCCCCTACTCTTATCATCGACAATAGTAAGAAAATACTGCGCTCCCGATAAACTTTTAGTATGGTAGGGTCCCCATATGTCACAATGTATGAGAGCAAATAATTCAGGGCTTCTTTTATTATTAGGCTTAAAATTGAGCGAGTTTGTTTAGCCCGACAACACGGGTCACAAATATCCTTGGAATTCCATGACAAATTAAAACCAACTAATTTTGAGAAAAGAGATAAAATACTAGATGACGGATGTCCGAGACGTCGATGCCAAAGTTGTGAATCAACAGCCGCACTCGTTCTTGCCACACTATTCTCTCGGCCACCTTTGAAATAATAGACCCCATCGTAGTGTTCACCTCGTCCAATCTTCATCCTCGTAGATTGGTCCTGTATAACACAGTGATCAGCATAAAAGGTCACTAAACAGTTGTTTTCTTGAATCAATTGTTGTACGCAAATCAAGTCACAGGTTAGAGTCGGAACATAAAGCACGTCCTTTAGGACAAAATTCTCATTCAACTTTACACTCCCATGTTCCTGTGCTTCTATTTTTGAACCGTCTGGTAGACTCACTGTGGATTTTCTGCCACGCCAAATATTATTGAGCAACTCACGCCTTCCGGTCATATGGTGTGATGCTCCACTATCTAGTAACCAATTACCAAAATAATCTGAAACGGATTTTTGGCTACCTTCAGTCTTTGTGCTTAACAGATTCCTCAACTGAACAATCTCGTCATGAGTGAATTCCTGTTTCTGCGCAATTTGCTCCATTTTTGGGACATTCTTCTTATTTCCTTCTCCCTGTGTCATCGTGAAAAAAAAATTATTGTTTTATGTTTTCTTTTCTTTTCTTTTTTTTTTTTATATTGAACCAGGATCAAACGCTCTCTGATACCATAAAGAACGAATGAACACAAGAGAGTGGGAAGATTAAGGATTGTTATTGAATCATCAAATAAGCACGATACCAAGGTGTTAATATATACTCATTACATCATAATTAGTTCCTATAAGTTAGCTATTATTAAGGAAACAATATATAAACTTAACAAAATAAGTCAGCAAATCTCAATAATATTAAATCAACTAATACACCTAATAACAATAATAATAATGATAATAATAATAATAATAATAATAATAATAATATTAGTAACACTAAGATTCCCAGTCATGTGATGTCGAAGGGGAAGGGCATTGATCAGCCGTCAATTGCTGCAAATCGGGGAAATAACACTGATGAGGGTCAGCCGAGTATTGTTCCTCTTGATTTAGATTTGGAGTTGGGCATACCGGGTCTGAGAGCTGGTGAAAAGGAGATGAGTTCGCCTCAGGTAAACCCTTCTATTCTAAAGCTCTCTCGAGATGACATTGAATCTGAGATTGACTATTGGTCGTCTGCTGTGTATGGATATATTTTGGGAGCAAATCCGCCTTGGGAAGTAGTGACTGGGTTTATTAAGCGTGTTTGGGGGAAGTTTGGTATAGATAAGATCTCTTTTCTGAATAATGGTGTGTTTCTGGTTCGTTTTGAGTCCAAGGAGCAGGTGCAGAAGGTAGTGGATGAGGGGTATCAATTTTTTGATAATAAGCCGGTGGTGGTTGAACGATGGGCCCCAGATGTTGAACTCAAGAAGAATGCTAAGGTGGTGGTACCAGTATGGTTAAAACTCCATAACCTTCCATTAAAGTACTGGGGAAAGTCATTGGAGAAAATAGCTGGGATTGTTGGGACTTTTGTGAAGGCTGATGCGATCACTGAGCTGAAGACTCGATTGGCATATGCTCGGGTGATGATTCAGGTGGAGATGGGTCAAGAGTTACCTACACAAATCTCATTCCTGGATGAGGATGACAATATGGAGGTGGTGAATGTTGAGTTTGAATGGAGGCCTGTACAATGTTTGAAATGCCAGGGGTTTGGACATGTGAGTACTATGTGTAAGAGGCAGGAGGGGGAAAAGCTCAAGAAGGTTTGGAAACCTAGGGGGGTGATGCCAAGGCAGACTGCAGGAGTGGCTGATGCTTCTACCTCTACTGTGGTGGTCCCTGCCCAGGAAGTTCAACCTACTGTTGTTCCTAAGCCTGTCTTGCAGAGGGAGTCTGAGCCATCTGATTTGCTTACCCCGGCTAGAGTGCTTAGTCAATTAGCCTCTTCTCCTGGGGCTTCATCTGGTCCAAGGGCATCTTTCTTGGATGTGGTCAGAGGGAGGGTTTTGAATGATGAGCTTGAGATGAGTTGTGGTGGGTTGGTTTCTCTGAATGACAATGGATAGGTTTGGGTTTTGGAATGTCAGAGGCATGAATAGCCGTGCCAAACAACGTGAAATAAAATGGTTTTTAAATCATAATAAGGTAGATTTATTTGGTTTGTTGGAAACAAAAATAGCAAGTAAAGCCTTGAATAAAACTTATGGTAATGTTTGTGAAGGGTGGTCTATATGCACTAACTCTTCTTGGCATAAAGGGGGGAGAATTTGGTTGATTTGGAATCCGATGAAGTTGTTTGTGAATATAACTCATATGGATGCTCAATGCATCACTGCTGAAGTACATGATCGAGTTGGTGATAAGAAATGTCAAATTACTATGGTGTATGCCTTTAACACTATAGCTGAAAGGATGAGCTTGTGGCAAGTCCTTTGTTCATGTAAGGATTATGATGGCCCATGGGTAGTTTGTGGTGATTTCAATAATGTTTTAATGGTTCATGAGAGGTTGGGAGGTGATGTTCTTCTGGCTGAAACTGAACCTTTCAGAAGGTGTGTTTCAGCTTGTGGATTGATAGATATGAAAAGTGTAGGTGCTTTTTTCACTTGGAATAATAAGCAAGAAGGGGTTCATAGGGTTTTCAGTAGGATTGATAGGGTTCTTGTGAATGATGAGTGGTTGGATAGATTTCAGGAGTGGTATGCCCATTTCCTACCTGAAGGAGTTTTTGACCATTCACCATGCCTTATCCAGAGTGCTGCAAAGGGTGTCCAAAGGAAGGTGTCTTTCAAATATTACAATATGTGGGGGATGGCCCCTGAATTCATTGATGTTGTGAAGAAGGGTTGGAGTCAAGTTGTCATGGGCTGTCCTATGTTTCAGGTGGTCTCCAAGCTAAAAGGCTTGAAGAAGTTGCTTAAGGTGTTAAATAAAGGGCTCTTTTCTCATATTGAGCACATAGCAGACATGGCTTTACAGCATTTAACAAGCATTCAGATTGAGTTGCAGAAGCATCCTGGAGATGGAGGATTACTTAGGGCTGAGCATGAAGCTTCTATTTCCGCTAGATTTCTGATTGAGGCAAAACACAAGTTCCTAATACAAAAATCAAAGACTCAGTGGGCACAAATGGGAGATGAAAACTCTTCTTTCTTTCATAGCTGCATAAGGGAGAGGAGACAGAGGAATAGGGTGGTGATGTTAAAAGGTATGAGTGGAATTTTGGTTGATAAACCTGAATCCATACAGAAGGCTTTCCTTGATTATTATCAATCTCTGTTGGGTACTTCAAATGGTGTTGTGTCTGTACATGTCCCCACTGTGCGAAGAGGTAGCATCATTCAAGAGGATCAATGGGCAAATTTGGTCAGCATTCCTTCTGCTTCTGATATTAAGAAAGCTATGTTCAGTATAAATGATATTAAAGCTCCTGGTCCTGATGGCTTTACTAGTAAGTTTTTTAAAGATGCTTGGCCTGTGATTGGGGATGATATTAGTAAAGCTATACAGGATTTTTTTAGAACTGGTATGTTATTGGGGCAGCTGAATTCTACAACTCTTTCTCTTATCCCTAAAGTTGACAATCCAGAAGATGTGAAGCAATTTAGACCAATTGCTTGCTGTAATGTTTTGTATAAATGCCTGTCAAAAATTCTCTGCTCAAAATTGACTGAGGTTCTTCCTAATATTATCAGCAACTGCCAGGCTGCTTTTGTTAAAGGCAGATGCATATTGGAAAACATCTTAATCTGCCAGGATCTGGTCAAATTATATAGCAGGAGAAGTTGCTCCCCTAGGGTGCTGATCAAAATTGACCTTCAAAGAGCATATGATTCAGTGGAGTGGAGTTTTGTGAAGGATATGCTGAGTGCTTTAAATTTCCCTGAAATTTTTATTCATTGGGTAATGGTCTGTATTACTAGTCCTAGGTACTCATTGTCTGTCAATGGAGAGTCTTTTGGATACTTTAATGGTGCAAGAGGGTTGAGACAAGGAGACCCATTGTCCCCTTTATTATTCACTATTTGTATGGAGTATCTAAGCAGAGTGTTGGATGTGGCTACACTGAGGAAGGATTTTTCCTTCCATCCTTTATGCAGAAAACTAAGGCTATGCCATTTGTGTTTTGCTGATGACCTACTCCTTTTTGCTAGAGGAGACTATCCCTCCTTGGTGTGTCTTCTGAGAGCATTTGAGACTTTCTCTAAGGCTTCTGGATTGTCAATGAACAAGGGGAAGTCAGCTATTTATATGAATGGGGTGACTGAGGAGGTCAGTAATACCATAAGAACTGTGGCTGGTATTGAGCAGGGGTCCCTCCCTTTTAGATACCTTGGGGTACCTATTTCATCTGTCAAACTCAGGAAAGGGGACTGCCAGAAGTTGTGTGACAAGATTGTGAGAAGGATTCATGGGCTAGGTAACAGAAAATTGTCTTATGCTGGTAGGCTTTGTTTGGTGAATGCTGTGATGAACTCTCTGCACAATTACTGGGCCTCAATTTTTATTCTTCCAGCTTCTGTTATTAACAACATAATAGCAGTTTGCAGGAACTTTTTGTGGGAAGGCTCAGACACATATGGGAAGGCTCCTCTGGTCTCATGGGATCAGGTATGCAGGAAGAAAAAAGAAGGAGGGCTGGGGATTAAACATTGTAAAGTATGGAATATGGCAGCTATTGCAAAGTTTGTGTGGTGGATTGCTCAGAAGAAGGACCATCTTTGGGTAAAGTGGATACATGCTGTGTATATCAAGAATGCAAGCTGGTGTGATTACTCCCCTCCAAGTCATGCTAGCTGGTCATTTAAGCAAATTATGAAGATCAAGGATGTGTTTAAACATGGCTATAGGGGTGATCAATGGGGGCTGGACAGTAGGGAATACTCCATTGAGAGGGGCTATGATTGGCTTTTGGGGACTGCTCAACAGGTGGAATGGACGCATTTTGTATGGTGCAGATATAATGTAAGTAAGCATTCATTTATTGCTTGGCTGACCATGAAGAATAGGCTCCTCACATTAGATAGATTGAAGAAGATGGGTCTATGTCAGGGGGAGCTATGCTACTTGTGCTCTGAGCAGGCTGAGACTAGTGCTCACTTGTTTTTTGAATGTCAGTTTAGTAAGATTTGCTTGCAGGAAGTGGCTAAATACACTGGGGTTGTGATTCCTACTACTGGGTGGCATGGTTGGCTCACTCACACTAGGCTATCCCGGTTCCAAAGATGTGTTGTTGGGGCTTTGATGAATGCTCTTATCTATGGTATTTGGAGAGAAAGAAATAGAAGCTGGAAGCAACAAGAGATTCGAAGACCTAATACACTTTTACAGGCTCTGTGGGATGGACTTAGACCTCGGATTGATGGTCAGATAAAAGGCATACTTCCTTTGGAGGATAATAGATGGTGGAGGAGCGTAAGATTTCGATGGTTTTACTAGAAAGAATGTTTCCTTTCTTGTTCAAAGTAGCTTTACTTAGATTGTAATTGGTGTCTTAACGATTTGAGCTAATATACATCTTACATTTCACCAAAAAAAAAAAAAGAAGTTGCGATTGAGTTAAACATAAGATTACACGTACATTGAAATAAAATTGCGAATTGCGATTTAATTAAACATAAGATTATACGTACAGTGAATTAAAATTGCGATTTAATCAAACATAAGATTGCAACTACAATGAATTAAAAATGCGATTTAATTAAACGTAAGCTTACAAGTAGATGGAATAAAACTTAATCTAAGTGGCAAAATTTTCCCAAATATTTTCAATTAGATCATTTCAAAGAGATAAATGTTTAGTCGAATTTTTCATACGATCTCGATTCCCCACAAACTCAAGTATTTCAAGAATGTATCACATACCGTACTCAGGATCTTGAACACCTGTTAATGCTACTTCATTGTGTTGTTCTATAAACTCATTTGCGTTGTCATATCTAGTATATGTATCACGTTCATCCTCCACAATCATATTGTGTAATATTATACAAGTTGACATAACTTTATGCAAAGTTATCGTATCCCATGATAGTGTTGGTTTACGAATTATCACAAACCTAGCTTGTAGGACCCTAAACGCACGCTCCACATTCTTTCTTACGCTCTCTTGTCTTTTCGAAAACACCTATCTTTAGGTGTTTGTGGATGCCTTATAGATGAAATAAATATAGCCCATCTTAAGTAAATTCCATTTGTTAAATAATAGGCAGTATTGTAGTAATTACCGCTCACCCAATAACTAACATGTGAAGCTCGCCCGTTCAAAAGATCATCAAAGATAGGGGAACGATGAAGCACATTCAGATCGTTAGATGATCCCTAAGTGCTAAAATAAGAATGTCATATTGTAGATACCGGTATCCGTACCCCCCGAACAAGGCCCTGTGATGAAACGATCGTAAATGCGATTAAACGAAATGATTGTTTATTAAAGTTTGTCGAGCTCTCATTAATCGATTTAAGGAGAACTGGTCTCGCTTAAACAAGGGTGCCACATTGTCGGGAATTAACCCAACATGTAGTAGAACCCGTAACAAACGCCAAAATAAAGGAAAGAAAATGCGATACTGATATAAAAATGAAGTGTTACAATGTCAACAAATGAAAACTTGACCAAACCGGTCACACAACGGTACAAACTATGTCTCAAATGCGTTGACTAATAAAAGGTAAAAAAAACGTGACGAACCGAGACGCCCCAAGCCCTAAGCAAGCATGCACTCTTCAATCAAGTCGTCCCCGAGCGATCGTCAATGCTCTCCATGACCTACGGGGTGGAGGAAACATGCACAAAAAGAGAAAAGGGGAGAACATAGAAATAACACCTAGTTAGCTTTTACACGTTCATATAAAAGCGTTAATTGAATAATAGTACGAAAAGAAAGGCCGTCATTAATATAAGGTTCAACGGCCCGATCCGTGTCCACCACACTCGGCCAAGCACAGTCCTCACATCGGCTCCCAATATCGTAGTACCTCATTTGACTCAACACTGTGTTCACAAACCACACAGTGCTCCATCGCACCACACACCAACACAGCAAGTCAACTCCACAACCGTCTCCTCCAATAGCCATCACACAATTTCCTTCCTCGATATCGTACTCACTTTCACTTATACAAGGTTAGAAGTTCATTAGCAAGGTAGCGTAGCAATATACATGAAAATAACAACTTACATGCTTACACAGCTATCCTACCAGACCTCATTGACATACGTTCACATTGAGCAAAGAACAATTTGGCAAACCAGATCATGAGACAAGCAGGCTATCACCACATCTAATAACATACTCAGCATACCTGGTCTGCACAACAAGTACAACCGAACAAGATAGGAGCGTTTGCGAGCATAACACTACGATAAAACCGATCACAAACACACAAGCCTCAAAGCCTAACCACACCAACCTCATTACTGAACATAACAACTACAAAGCCTAACTCACAGCAGCAAGAACCGCTCGACCGAGCCAAGCAATACTCGACCGAGGGAGATGAAGCTCGATCGAGGGGTACGGAGCTCGATCGAGTGAAGCACCAACAGACAACTGCGAAGTCAAATCAGCAGCTTGTGCACGCGATAATCCCACACAATTCCACAGTTCAAACTGGTATAATTCACATCATACACACAAACAAATCAACTCAATCCTATGCACACAAAACACATCACCTTAACACATAGAAGCTAAGTAAGGGATAAGCCCTTACCTCTCTTATTCGCCTCCAAACGATGTGAAATCGATCC
>JAUEKU010175720.1:0-10740 GCA_032274805.1 Gypsophila paniculata | reverse complement strand
AATAACATAATCAATTCAGGAATAGATAGCTCAGAATCGATGGAAAAGTCGGAGCGCCTTCACAGTTTACATCATGCCCCATTTTTTAAAATTTGGCGTATAAGGAGCTAGAAAGGCAACACCAATGCCGGTGGGTTCTGAACTCTCATGAACTAATGGTATACCGGCAACAACCTTAATGACTAAGATAGCTGACATTTGCACATAATCCTTGATAAAGTTAAGCTAGTATGGACTAGTGACATCGACATAAAGCTTCAGTGCACAGTTGGCCGTGTAGGCATTCATTTTTGCCTACAGCAATAACAACAACGATAACAACAAAGCCTTAGTCCCAAAATCCATTGGGGACGGCTAATGGACTATAACTATGAAGATTTCAATTATGGCTGCCAAAACGTCAAAAATGGAACTAATGGATTCAGAAATTTGGACAGAATTGAGGAACTTATATACAACTCTTTGAGCAAGATATAAAGTAGATATATAGTACCCCTGTTAATTGGCACGAGGAGGAAAATCATGGACGTTGAAGAGGCAGGGATATGGAAATGAAGGATCGGGATTCATCAATATGGACGGTTGGTTTGCTTGAAGCGAATGCTGTAAGTACCTTGCCAAGTTTGCAAGATAGTTTAGAACTCACACAAATTTTCCCCTCTGTGTCACGCTTGTGTTGACGTAGGCCTTGAATAATGCAAATTTGTGTGCTTCACTGATATCAGCTGCAGCAGTTAAATTTTGATAGCAGAACAGCTAGCCATTTTTATGCCAGAATTACTGGCATTGAATTGGTTTTTTTAGCTGAACTATGAGTCTGCCAAGCTTGTGCAGGTCGGGTTTCAATGGAACATATTCTATTTGGTTTCAACTTTTGCATGTAAAGAGAGGTGTTAAAGGTAAAGGCCTCTCAAAATCCTTATTGCAATGTGAAATTTTGAGATGGGGATATTAACTCACACCCCCCGCACTATAATCTTCGGTTTTCTAATATAGTTGAGTAAACAATCTACCCCAAGGATCTTTACATACAATTACGAATCAACATCAGAGTAATCAGGCGGCATTTGAAGCTCCGCAGTAATGTTGCTTCAATTGTTGCTGCATTGAATCAATTTAGTTTATGATTTCATCTAAACATGATTTGATGACTGTATCATAATTGGTAAAATGATAAATTGCAGCTAGAAATTTATTTTAGCTTCATTCACCTGAATGCGTGATTCACTTGCAATAGCCTTCTATCTTCACGCGTTAGAGAACCTGCGAGTTGGTCCCTATTACGTTATTTTCCTCTTTGGTTGACATTTACTGAGTAATTGTGTTTATTCTATGGATGTGGATTTAATATACATACACTTTCTTAGCTGCTTTTAGTTTTTCTCGTTTCCTATCATGGTTTTTTTATTGTTTATTTTCTTTGACATTAAGAGTACTCATGGTGTTTCAGGCATTGAATTGCTCTCACTAACACTGACAGTGATGAACTGGCTAGAGAGTTCCTCAAACTAATCAAGAGTATGCACATTTGTGTTATTCCGTACTATTTGTGAATATTGATTTTGTAGTCGTTTTGGCTCTGTTTAAGCCTTTTGGGCACGTACTGGTTAACTTAATTCGCAAGCATATCTGTGATCTGTCTACTAGCCTTACTAGATGCTGGCAGGTGGCTATTTATTGCGTATACTGTGTGTGACAAATTTGATGGTTATCTGCTAGATGCCTATAGAGTCGACATCCTCACTAGATTTACTTTCTACCGAGTATTATGTGTCAGCAATCAAATAATTTAGTGTCTCAAAGGCTTCCGTCTATGGCAAGAAGCCTGTTCCTGGAAAATTGCTTCTACCTAACAACATAATGTTCTTGATTTTGACATATGAGGTACGTATTCAATAGTTGACATCGGTCGTACCAAAATGTCTTTCTGTAGATTGATCTGTTGGGACAAACTCCTGTCAAGTTGTGTTTTTCCCACCATTATGTAGTAAGTGCATGCGGTGGGTTGTTGATGGCCTTAATTGCTCTGTAATGATGTTGAGGGTCGCTTGTCTAATTATAGGAGTTTCTTATGGATTAATGATGATATAGCCAAGGTTTTACCAGTGTGGTTCAGTGGTTGTATGGCTTAGAATGTCTGCTTCCAAGAAAGAATCTGCGTAGCTTGTATATTCCTTTTGATATTGGCTTATCCATATCTGGACGGAGCCCTTTGTATAAGGACTGCGTGATTCCTTGTTTTAGGGGACGAGAATACGAGACCATGCCTGAAATATTTGTATAAATCAAAATGACTCACTTAATTGCTTGTTGCTTTTACTTTGTAAAATAGCAGTTTGTGGACTCTTTTTTCAGTGTAAATTTCCAATAGCAAGCTCAAACCCCCCTTTATGTTACTAGTTACCACAAAAGCTTTCAGGGCATTAAGAGAATGTTGACGTTGTTGTTGTTGCTGCTGCTGCTGTTGTTGACTTTTGCAAGAAATAATCTAACAGGATTTGTGTAGCCAAGACTTAAAACTTTACTCAATTTGGTAGCGACATTTCAAGTTCAGCTTAGAACTTTATTTCAATGGCGCGCCAGATTATTGGTTGAGTTCATAAGGTTTATATGAGTCAATTGCTAAGGACTTTGCGTGGACGAGTAATTTGTTCATCTCATTCCTCAAGCTAGCTGTTCATTCGAGCCTTATATTTCCGATTGTACCTAACATACGCTTTCAGGAATGTTCGCTTACCGTTATTTTATTTCACTTTAACTAAATAGTTGCTTCTGTTGTTCGTTATATTTGGTTTATGGACTGGTTATGACTTATGAGAAGCAGCGCTCGTTAATATTGCTGTCATTTGAGAAGACGAGAAAGTAAGCATTTTTTCTTCCTTTGCCTTATCCTCGTCATATGCACAAACAATAACTTCCCCTTCAATTATTATTTTTTTACCTTTTCTTGGATACACATGTAGGTGCCTATGTAAGCCCTGATTTTAACTAGCTAAGTTTCTCTTTCGAAATTTTATCGGGCTTTTTATGGATGTGATTTTTCCTACATCTTCATCAGCATGCTCGTAGTGTTAACACCATTTTTTCCATTATTATGTAGACTTAACCATAATCACCAAGAAAAGAGTATAATGCTAATGTTGTGAGTCCTTGTGACAATACAAGGGGTCTGGAAATAGTATTAGAAAGAAATATAAGTAGTTTATTATAACAGAAGTTCAAGATTTCCATCAATCATGACAATAGTAGTAATGAAACTGAAATTACAGGAGTTTGTATGCTTTGCCTCTATACTTTTCTGCTTATTGGGATACTTAGCAGTACTATCCCAATGCCTCTTAATTCGGTACTTATGAGAAATTATTATCGTCTTCATCATTGAAGTGTGCGCTCTAAACCTCTTTAACCTCCACTGTCTTAGCATCAACTTCTTTCTTTTCCTCAGGAACTTGTGCAGGTTCCTTGACTTCAACAACAAAAGCATCAGTTGGGAAGATCTTTTTTATACCAGTCGCATTGTTCTTGAAGATGATAGTCTCGCTCTCAGGGGCACCGACATGAATCTCATTGACGGTAATCCAGATAAGAATCTCCTTGGCCTGAACTCCAGTAAGGTTGGTGATCTTGCCTGGCTCGACATGAGCAGTGACTTCAGTTGCATATCTCACCTTTTTGTCAATCTTTTTGAAAGTGTGTTCAATTTGTTGCTTCTGTATCAGCCAAACAAAGCCAGTTTCCTCAATGTAACCACATTCCTCTACGTCTCGTAGAGGGAGGAGTCCATTTGGGAAACCGAACTCTTTGAACAGCCTCATGGCTTGGGTCATGCATTCATCGTTACCACGGTAATACTCTGATGCTTTGGCCCTTACGTCTTCCGTGACCAAAGATGCCATTTTCTATCTGTTTTCTTTGTTGTTTTGGATTGTTGAGCTTTTTGCGCTGTGGAAGAGATGAAATGGTTGTGTTTGGAGCAGAGGTTTTATAGGTATGGCATTATACAACTGCCCTTCTGTTTCGAGTTTATTTCTTAGGTATGCCCTTATGGTTTGGGGATATTACTGATTGTGCATCATTTATTGTCTAACTACTTATCTTTTCTTTTCCATTTCCACACTCTTCTTTGTATCGATCTCATCTCGGTTTCTAGCAGACTTTTCCTAGTCCTCTATCCCACTGTTTCACTGTGCATAGTGAGTTTAGTAGCTTTGTTTTGTAAGCGCCTAAGCGGCGTTTATCATGATTAATTTGGTGACTGTCAGTCTATGCTGTTTTCACGAGGGTGAAGTTGCATACATTTGTTTAACATGCTGGTAAGAACCTGTGAAAATTGAAATGCTTGGTTAATGTTGTTGAGGTACAAGACTTTGGGCACAATGACTAGTAGAAATTGGTGCTTGGTTTAAGGCCAAAAGTATCGCTTCCTCGATTCTACAAGAGAAGATAGTTCCTTTACTTTTTGTTGCTTTCTATAAATCATACAAAGTAGTATTCTTTTTGAGTTATCATTTGACGGTTTAGTAACGAATTACGAGTACTTTTATTGAAAGAATACTTCAAACCATCAAAGTGTTACATGATTGTGAGGCGTGTCGCAAAATAATGTGAAAGATTTGCTTTTACAGGGGTGAAGGGATAGATGTGGGTGCAAATGCAGGTTGAACTGCTATCAGTTTTGATCCATGGACAAATACGCAAGTGAGTTCGGGACTAGTTAGCAAGGTACGCCTATACAAAGGTTTGTAAATGTCTTGGCCAAATCCGCTTCTGTTGCAGGATGAGTCGATCGAGTCCAATGGATTATCCTTGTAAATTGTTGAAGCCCTTAATTACAAGTGGGTGGGTATGATAGTATTATAGTTACCCTTCACAAAGAATGATATAAAGACCACATACAAGTGTCATGTAGGGTTGATTTGGATTACATTAGTTGACATGATGTCTAATCTTTATGATCTCAATTTAATGCTATCAGTCTCCCTCCTACCTGTTTCTCTACCACCAATCCACCAATTCATCTCTTAACGACGAACAAACTTGCATTATTGTTAGAATACGGTCGTCATCGTCGAATTTATTATCATACGATTCATAGTATCTGTGAAGTAGTTTTTGATTTCGATTTTTAAGTTTATATTTATATATATAATTGTTGACACTGTATTTGGGATATATATATAACATAATACTCCATTACTTCATACGAGTATTTGATAATTGTGTATTTTAGTGTAAAATTGTGATTTGAAATTAAAATGAGTAGGCTCTAATCTTCTGAACTTAATGTTTAAATTTTGTGTCCAAATAAAAAATCAACGACAAACTATACCATAAACATATGATGTCTCAATTTTTATGTTCGCTTATGTAAATATATAAGACAATTACTGAATGAAAAAACAAATTGGCAAAACATTGTAAAGATTTCTGCATAAGAATCGAAAAAAGCTATCGAAAGTACAGCATGTAGATGAAATGAAGGAAATGTGAAATACTATTAAATTCGTATATAAGAGAAATATATGTATTCGATGCAAAGGCGTACAAGAAACCTCAACACTAACCTGACCCACACATTTTGAAAGATCTTGGGACACGAAAATTTCGAAAAATGTTAATAATACATGTGTAGATACATACAATACAATTATACAAATAACTGAGTGTACCATAAATTTTCCTGTGAGATTCAGAAACACAAACCACATTAATAAACACACAATACATTATACATATAACCAATGAGACCTAAGAACCAGACCAAAACACTAGCTCAAAGGCGACTATATCGTGGGTTGAGATGAAGGCATAAAAACATCAGAACTAAATCAAAATGAAGTTCCGGTCTCAACCAAAGTTGAAACCACCAGCCGGGATATTGGGCTGAGCGGCGCCAAAGTTAAATCCCGACTGGTTCATGGTCCCACCATCTTGAAGAGTCTGTTCCTCTTCTTCCTCGGCCCAAAATTTTTCCAAGATTTTCACTGCCTTCTCGTAGATCTCGTTGTTGTCATGAGACTGAAGATTCTCGATCTTTTCAAGTCCTTCAAAGTCATCGATCATTTGAGCATAAAGATTAACTGTGTATATCCCCGCCTCTTTGTCAGCCTCTCCGACCTTCAGTATGTTCTCAAGCCCCTCCAGGCAAACTGTGACGATCCGGGGGTCTGGGCAAATTAGAAGATCACATAGTGGCTTAATGCAACCTTGAGTCACCAAAAATCTGTACAACCGAAAAGTCATGGACAACGTCACAAGGTATAATATATGAAAATCAAATAGCTCAATAATACAATAAAAAAGTGTATTCATGTCAGGTATCAAATCTAAGAAATTCGGTGCATGAAAACGTTGTCACATGAGTACTCGGTTAATGAGTAAGGTGATGTGGTCTTGAAGGCCACAATTTAAAGGCTACAAAATAAGTTAAAAAAGCTTCCCAGGGCACATCTTAGATTCTTCGGGGCGCAAAATGACCATGGTGATAGCAATTGATCCATTTAAAAAAAACAGAAAAATGGTGGGTCAAACCAGATCCGACATTTCTCATGCTAAGGGTAATGTAGACTGAAACACCGTTAGATAAGTTACTTTAAACATCCATAAGACCATAATGCAAAATCACACTCATATGATATCGATGAGTTCTTGGTGACAACCACAAGTCATTCTTGCATAGTCACCCAAGGTGGTCCCAAAACACCAAAAAGGAAGACAAAATTCACGCACGAGACACTGTCCCATATCACCATAGCAGAATCACTTAAAATCGTGCATAGCTTCCTAACGGTTTGTGTTGAAGCTATACACCACATTTGACACTTTCAGATCAGATAACCACCCCAAACTAAACGCATCATAAAAAAAATTAAAATAAAACCAAAATAGTTAGTAACAGCCAATGCATAGTTTATATTTGTGACGATTTTGAGATGGCCCATGCAGCCTCCTTCACATAGCTGATTGCGGTCTAGATGCCAACACAGACAAAATATATCCACGATAATAGACAAACGAAAAAAGAAATCTAACAGGAACAGACCGTATCTGATCAGGGGATCCGCCAGATGTGGCATTTGAGATGGCCCATGCAGCCTCCTTTTTAATGTCGAACTCTGCATGCTCTAGTAGTTGCACAAGTGGGTTCACAAGGCCAGCGTCAATAACAGCCTGAAAAACAAAAGTATAAGTATTCAAAAAGAACAATCAAATGCAACAGCTTTCACCTCATTCCCCCTCAACCATTTAAATGGCCAGAAAAGGAGTTGAAAAACACAAAAATTCATCACATAACCAAGGCAATCCCGGGAAAAACATACTTGTACTACGTATATACGGAGTACATTATTGTGGAGGTTTCCAATAAATCACCATACTGACAGCCTAGTAAAAAGCGCACTATATTCTGCAGGTCTTGTGTATCCAAGAGGAAAAAGACAAAGCAAACAAATTTCAAAATGGAAAAGAAATTAGAATTAGGGTCGAGGTCGAAAATGGGCTGTTGTCGAGGTCGAAAATGGGCAGACATGGAGCTGCTTCTTACGATTATTAGTAGAGGCTCTTGGCAATGAAGATGGAGATGGGCACACTATTGGAGCATGAACGATTCGTTACGTTTTTTGGGTGCACCACAAAATTGGAGGTTGAAGAACAAATTTAAGATAAGGGTTTTTTTTTAAAGTGGATTTAAAGGTCTTGGATTAGTGAAAGAGGTAGTGGGGATTTAAAGGAGAAGGTTTGTGAAATAGGTTTGTGAAATAGGAAGTGGGGATTTAAAGGAGAAAGGGTAAAATGGGGAAAAAAAAAATGGGCTTAATTTTCAAATTTTGAATAATTTGGGGCCGGAATCTAGTTTTGGTGGGAGTCAATAACGATTTGTTTAGAAAAGGTGGGAGATTTTTCAAAAAATTACAAAAGGTGGGAGTTAACAATTAATCCTTAGAATTATGATACACACTTGAAATTTATATTATACTCCGTATTAGATAACAAAAGCTAACAAGTACTCCGTATGATATAGTGAAAGAAGAAAAAATTACTCTAAACAGTTCGGAACATGAATGTGATATAAAAAAAAAAAAAAAAGAAAAAAAAAACACAACAAGTACCTGAATTTGGGCCTTGTTACCAGCAGTGATATTAGATATTGTCCAACACGCTTCCTTCTTGATGCTCTTCTTATGATTTTGAATGAGAAGTTGGTGAAGGCAAGGAAGCACATTGTTGTCTAAAACAAACTGACAAAAGCCCAGATAACTTGTAAGAAACGGACAAACCGTAGCAAATTTGATCATAAATAAAAACCCCACTATCCAAGTAGTAGTGCTGCATATATTAGGCACACCGCTCAGCTTAAAAACTACGGAGTGCCTTATTTCCGGGGTCCAAATCCTTCTCATTCCTTCTTTCCATGTGTACACTAAACCATATCCTTCTCATTCCTTCTTTCCATGTGTACACTCAACCATGTATAATCCTAAATAACTCTTCAACGTGTTGTGTGTCCTTTTTAATGTATTTCATTCCGTACTCTCCAGAGGACCCCGTCCCCCATCACCACCATACAAGCACATACACAACAATATCAATGGAATTGAGTGGTGACCTGAACTACAATAGATGTCTGCGGATTAAAAAGAAAAAAAGAAAAGAAAAGAAAAAAAATTCATGAACATGCTCAGATTAGTACCTGAGTCTGGGAATCATTTCCGGTGACGATATTCCCCACCGTTCGAAGGGCAGGAATAAGGACAGTAGGTGATGGATGGCTAGATCAAAACAAATTACGATAAGTTAATGTCCAGAGCAAAGTATATGCTTTAAGACAACTTGTTTCCTAGAATTAATAAATCGTCCTAAGAGTGAAGATTAGATCAAGTATGAGTATGTACTCTATGTAAATAGCAGAGAATATGAACGAGATCATACATCAGCAGTGAAATGAGCCGTGGAATTACTCCAGCTTCAATAACGGCCTGAATTTTGTCATTTGGACCATCCGACAGATAAGAAAGTGCCCAGCAAGAATCTGTTAAGACTTCTTCATCATTCAGAAGTATGAGGCGTTGAAGCACAGGCAGTGCTGGTTTAACCTGAGAAAGTACATGCAACACATATTTAGTGTCCTCGTGTTCTCATCATAAATTTTCCACGGCAACTAAAGTGTCTAGTCAGATGAACCTGTTCAAATGGTGCGGGTGGCTTGCCACGACAAAAGTTGGACAAAGTCCAGGTCGCATTTCTAAGCATAGACAGTTTGGAATTTTCATTTAGCTGAGATAACAATGGAGCCAGTGCACCCTGACTCAGTACATAATCCCTACAGCTCGGAGAGTCGCCAGCAACATTACCCAAAGCCCACACTGCCTGCAGACAAATTGATTAATAGGACACATAAGCTATATACATACAATTCTAATTCTACCAATAATGTGAAAAGATGAAAGTTTAAAAGTACCGCACAGAAGATGTATAAAATCTTTAGTTACAACAGTTATATCACAAATGCTCAAATGAGACAATAGTATGCTCAAATGACAAAAATGTGACCACTATAATACTTAGGAAAAATTGCAAAGAACTACTTATTAAAACACATTTTTTTCAAACAACTACCTATTATAATTTTTTTAACAAACAAATACCTATTAACGCAATTTTTAATCAAACAACTACCACCACCGGAGGATTCTTTTCAAAAACACACCCACTGAAACGACCCTTTTGTTTGAATTTTCCGGCTGAATTGAAATTTTTCCCTCCAATTCATTCAAAATTTTACATGGATTTCCTATTTTACCCTTTTGCTATTGTACCCAATTAATTTCTTCAAAATTTGCCTTCTCTTTGTCTCTTCCATTATCTTTCTCATCCACCTAAAGTCTCTCTCTCTTCCATTTTCCTTCTCATCCATCAAAATCCTCTTTCAAACAGCCCTTCTACTGTCTTCTTCTGATGAGTTTTTCCCATTTCTGATGAGTTTTTGGTGAAATTCGACCTCGCGCCCTATTGCTCTATTGTGCACTGTTTAATTCGTTTTTCCCATTTCTCAAATATCCAAATTTTTTTTTTCCAGCCAACATGTCTTCCCGGAGTTGCTCTTCACGTACTTCATTTCCTTCATTGTGTCATTACGGGCATAATGTTGTTATTGTCAAATCTTGGACGGCACAGAACCTAGGAAGAAGGTTTATAGGATGTGGGAACCACGATTGTGTTAGTGGAAGGCGTGGGTGTCCGTGGTTTCAATGGTACGACAATGATCAAACTTCTTGGCAAAGAGATGTTATAAGGCAATTACTTTTGGAGAAAAATTAAATGAGGGAGAAAATTGAAAAAATTGAGGTTGAATTGAAGAAAATAGCTGATGAAAAGGGAAACACAACTTTGAAGAAATTGATTTTAGTCCTCTTTATTGTATGCTTGTCCTATGTAGTGTTTAAAGTCTAGTCATCTATTGTACTACTTATGGGAAGAACTTATGTACATGTAATCTTCCTTGATAAATAAAGAGCAATCATTGTCGGAAAAGTATTTGTCGAAATAACATACTCCGTAACATCCAAACCATCGATTCACAAAACAAAAGGCTCAATGACCTAACATAACCGGAAGTTCACAAAAGTAGAGGGTCAATTGCCTTACATAATCTAGAGTTCCTAAATCAGGAGCGACGAACTTCGGATTTCACGATGAACGATGAATATTGATGACTGAATGTTGAGCGTGATTATGAAAGAA
>JAUEKU010175709.1:0-10742 GCA_032274805.1 Gypsophila paniculata | reverse complement strand
AGCCACCTGGATAAAGTGCAAAAAACATTCAGTGTTTGTTTGGATGCAATATTGGACAAGCCGAGGAGGGAGATGGAAGAGAAATATAGTGTTTCCTTCCGAATATTTCCGAGTTTAAAAAGAGTTGCAATCGGGTGAATCCGAGGGGTGAGAGATAAACCTGGATAGTAAATAGAAAAAGACAGGCTAGACCGAGCCATGAGTGCAGACTGTAGAAGTGATCGATGGCCTTATCGCTGTGAAACTTCCAAGCAGCCCACAAACCAATTACAGCCAAGAAGAATGCCACAAATTGCAACACCAGGTGGATCAGCTTTTTAAAGGCTTTCGTTCCTGGAACGGTTTTGTATGCTAGCATCGCTGCACGTAAATCACATTTCAAGATTACGAACAACAAATGCAGAGGAAAATATCCAACCCTTGGAGCCAAAGCATTAATGCACTCGATGCCCATCTGATGAAGCTTCAACGCTTAATAACCTTCAATGGGCTATATTATCCTTTCATTACAGAGTACAGCCTCGTGACCACCAAGACGAGCAAAAATTTGACTGAAAAACTGAAAGTTCGTTCGAGCTAAATCTAGAACATGATCTTAGCTAAACCGTCCAGACCACGAGAATCAAAATATATGCTTATCGACAAGATGTTTTACCTTCTCCATTAAGAAGTACGAGGCTTATCACCATCAAAACTGGATGAACCTGCGATGGAGAAAACAAATTGCGATTATCCATGAAGTGTAACCGGAGAATGAAATTCATCCAAAACTATCAAAATCGAATCAAAATATAAATACATTATCAAAAATTAAACGAGAAGAGGTTACAAAAACTCATTTCACATATGAAACATACAAACCACTTCATATCATACATAAACAACAATTACATCTATATGAGGGTGGCACCGATACTAGACACCACCTAGTGACGTCCTATATTATTGTCCAATAACAACAAACAAAATCAATCAAAACATAAATACATTATCAAAAATTAGATTGATATAATGAAAATTTACTACAAAAAAAAAACTCAAATTACAAATTATGAAACATACAAACCACTTCATATCATACATAAATAACAATCACATTTATAAGAGGGTGGCACCGAAACTCGCTCCCATGGTGACGCCCTATCATTGTCCAATAACAACAAAATGAAAACTTAATCCAATCTTACCAAATCAAAACCAAAAAAAACACACACAATTATCAAAAATAAAGTCTCGGTACCACCTAGTGACGCCCAATCATTATCAAATCAAACCAAAGCACAAGCACATTATCAAAAATACCCAATGTCGATACCACCTGATGACGCCCTATCATTGTCTAATCAAACCAAAATACAAACACATTATCAAAAATACTCAGTCACCCTATCATTATCAAATCAAAACCAAAACACAAATACTATTCATAACACCCAGTCTCGATACCACCTGGTGACGCCCTATCATTATCAAATCAAACCAAAACACCAAACACATTATCAAAAAGACCTAGTCTCTCGGTACCACCTGGTGACGCCCTATCATTATAAATCAAACCGAAATACAAACACATTATCAAAAATACCTAGTCTCGGTACCACCTGATAACGCTCTATCATTATCAAATCGAACCGAAATCCAAACACATAATCAAAAAACAAAATCGAAAAGGGTAAAAGAAATTACATTAAAGATGAGATCTTTATTATCAGAAATGAGAGAAAGTCCACCTCTATAATGAACAGTCCAAGTAAAAACTAGAAAAGTTACTGCAATCCCAATCAATCTAATCACTGTAAAAATTGGGAATTTCACCCCTGGTACTACCATTTCCTTTGATCTTAAAATAACCCAGAAATAATTTTACTGAAAGTTGTGAAATTTGTGAGATTTTGAGTGGATTAAGTAATAAAGATGGTAACTTTGGTGTTTCAAGGGTTGAATAAATGTTGGGATGTAAATAGTGTGGGATTAAGACCGTCTTTTTTGAGATTTTGTGATCATTTGAAGGTAATTTTTGGGTTTAAATTGGGGGTTTTGGAGTGATATATAAGGTGGGAAATTAATTTGATTTTTGAGAAGAGTGAATGTTACTAATTGTGATTTAAGATCATTGGGGTTTTGTAAATTTGTAGAGATTTGGGATATGTTGACCTTATTTTGAACATTAATTTTGACTTTTTGTTAGTATTTGATTAATTTGGATTCGTATATTTTTTTTTTGTATTTCGTATTCGATTTTGGTTAGTCGATTGTGTTGTTAGTTTGCACTTAAGAGGTTTAAGTATTTATCGCTAATTTGAAGGTGCTTTAAACGATAAATCGCACATTCAAAGCTAATTGTGATTTAAGATCATTAGGATTTTGCAAATTTGTAGAGTTTGGGATTATGTTGACCAATTTTTTTAGACTATTTTTGAGTTTTGTTGTGTTCGATTTTATTTGGATTTGTACGGTTTTGTTGCGATCGATTTCATTTGGATTCGTATATTTTTCTTACATTCGATTTTGGCTAGTTTGTTGTGTGTTAGTTTGCCCTTAAATGTTTTATTTCATCGTTGATTTGAAGAGGATATAAACGATAAGTCGCACGTTTAAATCTTTTATGAGCATCTTTTTCTGACATTGATGTTCATGTCAAGGGAATATAAGGCTCTGTTCTTTTGGACTGATTGGAACTGAACTGAACTGAACTGAATGAATCTGAACTAAATGGTGCTGAACTGAACTGAACTGAACTGAGCTGAATTGAATGAAGCTGAATTGAACTAAATATAGTTGAAGTGATTTTATTATAATTAAAATAAAAATAAAAATAATAATTATTATTATTATTCATAATATAATACTAATATAATATAATATAATATAATATACTAATATAATATAATATAATAATAATAATAATAATAATAATAATAATAATTCATTAATATTAATATTAATAACTATATAAATAAACAAATAAAATTGTTGTTAAACTGAACTGAACTGAACGATATTGATCTGAACTGAACTGAACTGAACTGAATGGTACTGAACTGAACTGAACTGAGCTGAACTGAACTGAACTGAGCTGAACAAAACTGAAATTAAGTCCAAAAGAACAGAGCCTAAATACCATATGCTTTTAAATATATAAAAAAATTTGTCTACTAAAAAATGTTGCAAAACAATGTTAATTTCATAATTGAATAATTACTCCACATTAGTTTTATAACAAAACAAATTCTCATTTACGACGGGTCACATCCGTCGTAATATTACGACAGGATTATGTTACCACTTTTTACTAAAATGTGAGTACCATTTAACGATATGAGTTGTAACACCCGCTACAACATTTTGTCGTTAAATGATAACATTTTAGTACAAAGTAGTAACATAATCTCGTAGTAAACTTATGACGAAAATGACTCCGTCTAAAGAGAGACTTGCTGAACAAGGAATACTCCGAACAAAATGCATTTTTCTCTCTCTAAAGACTAAAGTACAGTTTGCTCCATACATGGAGAGTATTAATTAGGAAAAATTCCTATATATGGTGACCCTGAGGTTTGGCTTAATTCTCATGGTGTCCTTTTTTTTAAGTTTGTGCCTGAAATACCCCCGAGGTTTGACAAAATATCTTGCCGTGTCCAAATCGTTAATTTTGGATAACGGTAATTTGCTCTTATTTCATAGTTATTGCTGATTGCACAAAATGCCCTCGAGGTTTGCATCTTGTGCATAAAATGTCCCTGAGGTTTGGCACCTGTGCACCTTTGAAATCTTACGGCTAAAACGAAACTAGCCGTTGGAATCTCTTTTAAATATCCAAGGTCTGATGATTGAATTACGTAAATGGTAGACTATTTAATTTAGGGATATATATAATAACTCTGATGAGGATAATTTGGGGTTTAGATTGAGCATTTTCAATTTTATGGATTTAGGGTTTTTTAGGGATATAATTAGGGGGAAGGGGGAATGTTTGAGTTCGTGAAATGAAGGTGTAAATGTCTAGGGTATATGAAGTTATTAGGGAGCTAGTGTTGGAAATAAAGTCATGATTTTTTTAAGGGGAACGATATCGATGATTTACGAGACTACAACAGCGATTTTAATTAAAACAAATAAATAAATAAATAAATAATCGAAAAGGTCATCTCGAGTGGCAATATTTAACAAAAGTGCGGGGCATTTTATACACCTAATATCATTTAGCTAACCATTATTCACCTAATATACCATCAAGGCATCAACACTAATGCCGTTATAACGGAACTCCAAAAAATAGACACGCTGGACATTTTGTCAAATCTCAGAGATATTTCAGACACAAACTTAAAAAAAAAGACACCACAGGAATTAAGTCAAACCTCAGGATCAGCATGAGAATTTTCCGTATTAATTAAGCACTATCAATATTACTATAGACGCCCGTCGCCCGTCGCCCTTTGAGTAAGCTCAACTATTTAGGTCGAAATTGTCTACATTGAACTAAAGTTTAAAGTGAAGTAAAGAGCAGAATATATGCCAAATTGGACTAAAGGAGAAACAAAATTGTAAACCTTACAAAGTTCAAATTTATCCCGAGGTTTCGAAGAAAAAAAAAAGGCCAAATTGTTGTCAAATTCTGCATAGACACGTTAAAGTATTCGAAAACATTGTAGGGCTATAAAAAGAATTTGATGAGACGTCCCATGTTCTCCTTTTCTCTATTTGCAAGTTTCGTATACCCAGCACCTTGGTGAATTATAGGGGAGAATTGTACGGCTGATGAAAAATATGAGAAGGTTCATTGAAGAAAACTCGAAGTCAACATGCTTTTCATATAGCCAAAACAAAATACTCCACCGTACTTGAACACATGCTCCTTACATCCCAATCAATTGTTATCCACGATTATAGGCATGAAATCCAAGAGTAGGGGAAAGAAAGTATTATAAAAGAATTGCTCACTTGCCCTAAAAACATAAAAATCTGAGAAATATTGGCAAAATGGGAGGCAAAGAACTAATTTTGCAAATTTCGATACCAAAAATATAAAAAGACCCCGACTGACTGATACATCCGTAGATGAAAATAGATACTCCGTAATATTCATTTGAACAGAGAAAGTACTCGTTAAATACACACCACGGATAGATTTAAACTGAAAAGAAAGAAGTAGAGTTCCAAATGCTCCGTAAACAACCCACCATTAACGCCATCAACTTCTGCCACAAGCTAATGGAACCGAACCAACAACAAACATAGATATACCGAACAATTTGAGCCATTATCTACTTACTCAAGTCACTAGCTCATTATTCTAAACATGACGAGAACGATGCTAATCTCGTGCCGCTCCTGAGGCACTGGGCCACTCTTAAGTAAGTTAACTGTAGCCTGACCGAGCAGACGAAAAAAGATCTGACGCAACAAGATATTGTATATAGGCAATATTCCGTCAATGGGCCTATAATACACATCGATCATAGGTACTACCGTTTGCCAGCACTAAAACTTATGGTCTTCGGGGTTACATATTAAAACAAGCAAACCATGTCTACAAGGTAGGCTGGCAAACCTAGCTTTTACCATGCTCGGACATAACGAAAAGAGCCAACTAAATGGCACGGTACACATTCTGGCCTCGTCCCCTTCCGCCATAGCCATAACCACCCCTTCCATGATAACCGCCTCGTGACCGTCCACCACGACCTGGACCACGTCCACCTCGAAATCCCCGATTTCTCGAGATTTCACCAAATGTCTACATCAGTGGAAACGAAGAACTGTCAGTAAGCAAACCGAAACAAACGTGGGTAGCAAATGACATGTCCAACACAGCAGTGTCTTTTTGGGGGAAATCAATCCAATATGACTGATTGACTGTTGGTTTCTAAAAAGTTAAAAACAATTAACACCGATCTTAACCCCAATCCCGATTCTAAATCCTGAATACGCAGTCATAGTAATAGACGTGGCCCACATTTAAGACGAAACAAAAAATTCACAAGTCTATAATTGATAGGGGTCCATTTCAGTAGGTATAGAGTTAGGTATAAACCTCTTAAGTATCAAATAAGCAAATCAATAAATAGGACAAAATACGTACGGAGTATATTATACTACACAACTTTTTTAGGCAAAAATTTCTATGGTCCAAATAATCAACTACACACTAGAATACTAGCTAGCGACAAGTTAACAACTACCCACAACTTCCGTACGTTTAAGCAATGAATAATTAAACCAATACTAATGCTCCAGACACTTTCAAGCTCTCTACATGTTCTATTCAATGAATAACAAACAAAGCAAATTTGATTTACCTCAGTATCAAGCCTCATTTGTTCGGAGAATCGAGTCCTTCCATTACGAGATTCACGATCAAGAGCATTGCAGGACAAAGTATCAAAGAAATCATCCTTCTTATAAACAGGCTGCTCACTCAAGTAATACAATTCGTCAACCAAAGGGTATAGATGGAAGGAGATATAAGACAATAACATCATGCTAGCAAAACGAAGAGTCGAAGACCATACCGTTTTATCAACAGCTGAAACATCATTATTTTCTTCATCTTGTATATCCAGCCCATCATCTGCCTTGCTTACATTTTTACCCAGGGATCCCCACACCTCATCTTTTTTGAACTTCTCGTTCATTGCCTCAAAATCAAAGTCTTCGGTGTAGTTGGGTGCAGACCGAGAAAACTGCACAAGCACGCATAAGATGAAACAAAGAACTTGGATACCTCTACTTTTCTTGAATAATTTCTTCCCCCTTTTTGGGAAGAAAAGGGTGTATGGGTGAAGTATATCTTGGGAAACCGAGGAGTGAGAAAAACACACACCACGGGTTGTGAATAAAATGCCCAAACCAAAACCCCAAACAGTTATGCACATTGGTGAAAAGACCACGTCCATATAGTTCAACAGTCTACAGCTTTTTTTAGTATGGCTTATTGTCGCAAAACACTAGCTTACCATTAACGCCATATAAGAACTAATACTTCTATACACTTATTCTTCAGAAACCGATCAACTGATCGGGCATAGCATGTTACTATGTTCTCCGGAAGATACACAAATTCTAGTTACATGAAGAACCTGCTTGGAGGAAGGAGGGGACTCAAATAAGGTTGTACATTTGAACCTCAATAAACCAATAGCAAATAGGTCCACAATCCCAGTAGTGGCCCTATCTCCCCGAGAAATTTCTGAATCTAGAGCCATGACCAAAATTGTTCTAGCAGTATTTGTAACAGCA
Source organism: Gypsophila paniculata (assembly GCA_032274805.1). Classification (NCBI taxonomy): domain Eukaryota; kingdom Viridiplantae; phylum Streptophyta; class Magnoliopsida; order Caryophyllales; family Caryophyllaceae; genus Gypsophila; species Gypsophila paniculata. The sequence continues at coordinate 3,500 of JAUEKU010175709.1, read as the reverse complement.
AAGAAACTATAAAAGAGCTACACATTACCTCTGGTCCTCTTCCTCTTCCTCTTCCACGTCCACCACGATTGACGTATTGAGAATGTGAAGGAACTCCATTTATCTAGCGAAAAGAGACGTGTCAACATATCAAATTATGGATTGACAAGCAATTTTCCATGTTCAACACAGAACAGGATGCAAAAATATCCAGAAGTTGCAAAACACACTATATAGCCAAACATTGTTTATGAACCTTCTGATTTACAGGTGATGGAAGAGGCAGAAGTGGAGCCTGAGTTTCTGTAGTCGCTGGTACTGGTGCAGCTGTCATCGGCAATCCAGCTGAGGGTTGTGGTGGTGGACCCAATGATGAAACCTGAACTACTTCAACATCCTTCTGCGCTATTTGGGTTGTAGGAGGAATGGTGTGTCCAGAATGTAAAAATTGACCTGGAGTCACCAGCGCAGGTGAAGATGTCCCGCCGACGGAAGAGAGGGATTCAGACAAGTTGTTGGGGGGCATTGGTGAACTAGAGATGTTTTTAGGCTGGTTAGGGATAAGAGTTGGAACAGTGCCCTTTTCGAACATATTAGATAATGCAGACGACACTAAGGACGAGTTAATACTCTGAGATACAATTGGCATAGCTTGAGCTGGCGGCTTTGATGGCATCATATTCGATGAATCCATAGATAATGCAGAAGACTGAACTGGAAGCTCAATCGATGACGTACTTACAGTGCTGCTAACTATAGGTTGTAGCAGTGGAGGGGGGAACTCTACAGATTGTGTCGCTGATATATTGGATGCTCCATTTGGAAAAGACAAGTTCATGTTTGGATAATGAAGTTGATGCTGCGCTAAAGATGGCTGCAATGGTGGCTGCATAGGGAAACCTTGCATGGGTCGAAGCAATGACTGTTGCTGCTGAGCAGAAGCAGAGGGAGCATAATATCCTGGCCAATACATTGGACCTGAAGGACCGTTGTTATTAGTCGTTGGTGGAAGTGGTGGATTCCAAGAGGCCAAATTACCTCCAGGCTGATACATGGGAGTGCTATTATGATATGCAGTTCTAGGAATTCCAGGTTGCGGAATTTGGGAACCAAAGTCTGATAAAGATCCACCATTCTGAGTCTGAGTTGCTAAAGCGGGAGCTGGGACAGGAGCAGGAGCAGGAGCAGGAGAGGGACCGGGAGCAGCAGGAGCGGGAGCAGGAGCGGGAGCGGGAGCTGGAGGCAAGCTTGAAGGGGCGTTTGGAGGCGTATAGTGAGACTAGGACCAAAGAAAACCCAAAAAAATGTCAGTGATAAAAGCATGTCTATGAACTAAACTTGGTTTAAGGGAGAAAACATTGTCAGTTACCACCAGTAAACAGCAAAAAATGTTCTAAAACACCCAAGTAATGCTACGCATCAACATGAAAGCCAATGAAACGAGTAAGTCGTCAAACATAAACTGCTAAGTTCACAAATAAACACTCAGCTACTAAGAGAGTATCAATGCAAGTAAACAATATTAGAGCAAGGACAGAATCGCAGGCAGAATAAAAGAGACAGTACAAAAAGCCAGAGTAAGTTATATGCAGAATGCAGATTGTGCAGTCGAAAGCAACTTTTTTGTAGGTAATAAAAAATAATGCGGAGACCCAAAAGATGTTTCCCTTAAGAATGTTTACATCCCTTGGAAATAACAGTAGCCTTAGGCCACAAAAAACCAAATACACTGCCCATGCCTCAAGTCCATAGGAAGAACAACGTGCAAAGATCCAGAGTCCACCGACAAATGAAACAACATTCCTCCTTATCAATGTCTCAATGACCACTGATCAACTGTAATCTTCAATTCCAGTCATAGACTAAGCACAATCCCAAAGTACAGCTTAATCGTGAAAATATAGCAACATTTCTCCGTATTGAAAATATAATGGCCTTACTACCAGTTTACCACTTTCGTAACAGAGCAGCTAAAAGATTCGATTCAGTTACCTGAATGATGGCTGGGTCATTATGAACAGATGGAGCTGTGTGCACGGGTGGGGATGATTTGACTTGCAAATCCTATCAAAGTACAAAAAACAACGTATTACCTTTTGCAAACATGACCTCATTTCCAATGAAACAAAAACATCAGCATTATAACGTTTCCAACGAAAAGCAAAAAAGAGGCCATAGCATACTTTGGTAATAGAACGTCACTATTAGTAAGACGCAGAGTGAATGAAATAGAAAACTGGTGAAAGTTTATTAAAAGGAAAAAAAAAAGCGAAAACACAAAAATGGAACAATTAACAGAAATCTAATAAGAGCTCAATTTACCTTAATGTCACTTCCTCTAAATACTATATATTCGTACACTTTGTCGATTGGAGGGACTTGTGGACCATCTTTTCTTCGGCCCTCGGTTCCAAAAGATCGAACTGAGAAAAAAAAAATTGGCAAACAAACAAGGCATGCTTTAGTGAGCTTCCACTCTTCCAGTTACAAAAAATAGAAAGAACGATAAAGCTTCAGTTTCACATCAACATTTATCTAACATACCATAGCAATTTACAGTCTTACAGATAGAGGGCCAAAAACTGGCCAAACTCAACATGGACGTTTAAAATAATAATCGAAAAAACGAGCGTGTGTTTGCAGTTTATAATGGCGTACACTTATGCTCAACTCATCTCGATCAAAGCAGAGCCAAACTAGATATATAGAACAACTACGTGCAACAGCAAACAACATTACCATGATGACTCGAAGCGCCACCACGGCTCGTCACAGTTTTGTCTGTGTTTCACACAGGGGGATGTTATAGATGGGTGGTGATGATAATTGTGTTATCGTAGCAATTATAGACCTTCCATAGCACGCCAAAGTACGCGTACAATATAATCAACAACGACATCAATACTAGAAACTAAAAACACAGAGAATATTGAGCACTTGCTCTGTTGCAAAAAGAAAACATTACAAGCCGACGAAAACAATCTTCATCCATCGAGCTAAGTTACGCACTTCACAAATCGACATCCACCACAAAACATCCAACCTACGTAGTATGTACCTAAACCAACTCGAACCTAATTTCATTCCTTCAACAGCTGATGAATGTAACATCAATAGCACAAATCACTCGTCATCCATCACAAACTACATATAGCATTGGATCAACCACTGCTACTGATTAAACAAAAACCTAATCAAATCAATCGAACGACACGAAACCAAATCGATGCACAGCACAAAACATCAACCCTAAGCAATTACCGCCTAATTTAATACCCTCACCTAAGTACTAAATCAACAACAAGAACAACAGCAATAACATCACAGGAAACACTCGATCAATCATAAACTACAGACAGCATCGAATCAACTACTGCTACTGAATAAACAAAAATCGAACAAAAGGAAATCGATATGCAGCACACAACATCAAACCTAAGCAACTACGTCCTATATAATTCCATCACCTAAGTACTAAATTCAACAGCAATGGCACCAACGGCAACAACAACAACAACACA
>JAUEKU010175698.1:0-10742 GCA_032274805.1 Gypsophila paniculata | reverse complement strand
TATGAAGTATAGGGTTGAGGATGAAGGTCAACAGACGGTTAGGAAGCGCGTTCTTCAGAAATTGAACGCGTTTTTTGGTGGTTCTGATGATGATAATTTGGCCCTTAGGTTGGATAGGGTGACTGATATGGAGATGTTCTTTTTGTTGTCTATGTATTTTTCGTTTCCTCGGTGTGAAGGGGGGCCCGGGAAGTGCTTTGCCTTAGGGAAGCATGTTTGGGAGACGGATTTGTTAGGGTCTGGGTTGGGGTCTGATTATTGTGTTCGATCGTTCCTTGCTAAGTCTGCTGGGATTCAGACTGTCGTGTTGATTCCGACTGAGTTTGGAGTTGTGGAGTTAGGGTCTGTTAGGAACATTGTGGAGGATCCTGATTTGTTGAGAGCGCTGAAGTTTGCTTTTGCTAGTCCTCCTCCGACTCTACCTCTTTTGTCTCCGAAGGTCGAGGAAGGTACTCCTGCACCTGCTCCTGCTAGCGCTCCTACAACTGATCCTTTTGCGAACCTGAGATTCGTTAATGGGGTGGATGGATTCCCGAAGATATTTGGACAGCATTTGAATGCCACTGTCCGACCTCACTTCAGGGAAAAACTGGCTGTTAGAAAGATGGAGGACAAAAGTTTGGAACCTCATGCTAATGGGAACAAGCTTTCTTTTACAACAACTCCAAGCCCGAGAAACGGCCCACAGAGTCCTAGTTGGTCCACCATTCCCGGTGTGAAACACGCCACTTCGACAGAGATTTATAGCCCTCATAACTATAGCCCTCAGAACTCGAGGCTGCAGGAATTTGTGAATGGTATTCGGAGTGATTATAGGAGCAACCAGTCTCAGCAGAAAAAGCCAGCTCAAATGCAGATCGATTTTACAGGAGCGACGTCTAGGGCTGGTAGTGCTGATTCTGAACATTCTGATGCCAAGCCACATGCTATTGAATTTGGCCTGTCAGACGATTCCAGAACCCGAAAAAGAGGGCGCAGGCCTGCAAATGGCAGAGAAGGAGCACTTAATCACGTCGAGGCAGAAAGACAGCGTAGAGAGAAGCTTAATCAGCGGTTTTATGCCTTACGAGCTGTTGTGCCCAACATTACGAAGATGGACAAAGCGTCTTTGCTTGGAGATGCTATCTCTTACATTACTGAGTTGCAGAAGAAACTCAAGGATCTCGAAACAGAACAGGAGAAGAACAACAGCGCCTCAAAAGAAGCAACCTCAAATGGCATCGCGAATGCTGACATTGAAGTTCAGGCAATCGACGACGAGGTTGTTGTACGAGTAAGATGTCCCCTGGATTCGCACCCCGTTGCACCAGTTATCCAGGCATTCAAGGATGAAGACGTCGAAGTTCTCGACTCAAAACTTGCAACAGGTACTGATACCGTGTTTCATACGTTCGTTATCAAGTCTCCGACCCCTGAACAACTGACCAAGGGCAAATTGTTGGCTAGATTTTCGAGTGAATCTAAGCCCTTGCAAACCCGTTCACCAACCGGAGAATAGAAGCATAGTAGCTCTCAATTAGGTGTAATTTTTAGATAGTAAACAAGGTAAAGAAGAACCCAATTTATGACTTCTGCAGACATTTTGATTTTGCAGCAAGAGTTGAGGGGAAATATGTGGTGCAAAAGTGCCCAATAGAGGTAGAATAAAACTCGATTTACGACACTTAGAGAGTTACAACTTAGTTCTTATCTTGTTCATATTTATACATATTTTACCATAAGTATGTACTCCTACAACTTATCATCGGCTTATCGTTGATACTTATCACAAGTTGAACTATTCTTTACCATAACGTTCATCGACTTTTCGTTGATTCATTGGGCATCGTTTTGCTAATTTTTATGCTGGTTGTCATTTTTGGCTTTCTGGTTCATGTTCGTCATTTTTGAGTTTACATAATCAGAGTTTTACAGAACCTAACTTGCTCAAGATGGAGTAAAATTGTGTGCTTACTGTGTCGTCCATCCATGTTTTTTTTACATTTGTTCAACATTTCCTTACGATAAAAGTCAAACGTAAAAAGTTGAATTGATCAGGTAAAACGTCGTCAGTTTAGCAAAAGGCGAAAGTGTAGGCTTTATTGCGAACCTCGTTTTTCTTATGTTTGTACCCCACCCACAACACCTTTATAATCTGTACGAAGTTGAATGAAGGAGGAAACCTTATTCTTATGTTTGCTCGTGTTCACGTACGAGCTCCAAACTTTATCTTATCCTATTTTATTCACATGATGTTTGTGGACTTCAACTACTCCGCACTTTATGACATTAAATATGGGCCAGCCATGATTCGTACATACTCGTTCTGTCTCAGTCGATTAGCCTTGTTTTGACCTTCTATACAAGCAACAATGAATAGATATACTTATGCCCGTAATTGACTGAACTAGAAAGGCGGAGTATAGTTGTAGAAAACACATTTTTGTATGCGGTGCGAATCCCTTGACCGAAAATATTTGCAAGGAAACCGACATAATACGAAGTCGTAATCTGTTTAGTTAAATGAGTAACATTATAAACTAACCTGTATTTGGGTTGATCTCTCTAAAGATAACTGCTCGGTGTATTAAATTGTTCTTCAAGTTTTAACATAAATTTCATAAACAATCCTTTGTTTACATTAGTAAACGTGAAAAATTGAGCTCCAAATCAAGCAACATCAAACGTACAATAAATACATCGCGAAACGCTCAACCGTTGTCAAGGTCTGCCAAGAGTTGACAGCAGAGAATCATCAATCAGCTTGATAAACATCTCTTCAGAGTGTGTTTGATTCACTTTCCAAGTGATTTGGAAAAGGCGGTGGTTATGACAAGCTAATGACAAGGTGAATGCAGTTGTGAACATGGTATTAAATCTCGGTTTCAAATCATAACTGCAGGGGCAGCCGTTGCAGCTTAATCGCAATAACTGCTGCTATGCACACACTACAGCCGCGGGGATAATCAAACTCTCCAAAAAGCGATTGTGATTCGGTATCCGAGCCTTGATCTCATACCACGGTCGTGAACATGGCTGCTATTTCCAATTTGTGGAGACGGTATCAAGGAAAACCATGGAAACACGTCTCTTGATAAGAAGAATGGGGATGTTTGCCCAACGGTCGCCATAATTCAACGGTCGCTTAAGAGTTACTCGGCTCTGCAGGTTCATCTTTGACTCCCTCGGCCACTACGTTAGCTGACGTACCATTGTTTGTTTCAACTGTGGTGTCCTTCCAGCTTGAATCCCGGAAAAAACACTGCTCTGGGAAATGACCATTTTTCTTACAGATGTTGCAAAACCTGACCCTTTTCTCACGATCCACTCCACGATTTGTCATCGGCATTCCAGGTCTCTTCATAGGAACCCTGTGAGGGCCGTGTTTCTTAGCAGGGTTAAGCACAGGCGATGCACGCCTGGGAGGGACAGCCTCAGTTCTGTTTCCATTTGGACGATACTCCTCTTCAGCTTTCAGCTGATTCATCAGCATCCACACAGGCAAATAGTCCTCCTTCATCAAATCGACACTGCAGGGTTTCCAAGATGGCGGAAGCTTGGAAATGATAACGTTGACGTGAAACTTCTCCTCAACGTACATACCAGCAGCGATGAGGTCGTCTGCAATATGATTCAACTTCTGTACTTGGTCAAAGATCGATTTTTCTTCAACTATTTGGAATTCAATGTACTTCTTTACCAAAGATATCTTCGCTCCATGCTCTTCGTATAGATAGATAACCCTGAGTTCTTCCCAAAGATCTTTAGCTGAGCCTTCTTTTTTGGAGTAATGACTGAACATATTGTCGCATAATGTACTTATTATGGTTTGACGACATATACGGTCATCATTGATCCATTTATCTATAGCTGTTAAAGTCTCGGCAAGTTCCCAGTCCGCGACTCTCACAGCACTTGGGCATGGATCAGACAGCACATACCCGACTTTCAGACGGTTCAAATATGACTCCATACAGTCTGCCCATTGCTGATAATTTTTACCATCAAAACGGTCGATTGCAATCGATACCAGTCTTTCAGGAGTAGAAGACACAGTTGACCCATTGCTATGTTTTCCAGTATTCATAAGCCCAAGTTTACGATGTGTACCATTTGTTTGCATCGGTTCAGCTGCAACCTGTCTGAAACCATTCTGGTGGCGCACACTATCAGATTTCTCGGCATCAGCTTGTGTCTTATCAACTTGAGGCCTACATACGGAATCCAAGTCACTTATTCTCTCAGGCAACTATGAACTGAAAACGACCAATAAACTGATATATAAATTATATGGAGTACATCTTATGCTGATAATCACAAAAGTTGTTCTGGAATCCAGACTGAAGAACGCACCTTAGTCTTGATTCAACTTTAGTTATGGCTTCTTCAATCGCAGGGATACTCTTGCGAAAATTCGACCATTGGTCAGAAGACAAACTAATCCCTGATACTTAAAATGCAGACACAAATTAGATGACGAAAAAAATTGAAGAGTTGGGACATATATAACAAAAGAAACCCTCTAATTCTGCAAACTGGCAACGCAAATCTTTTTCTTCTCGCTATCCGTTATTTGCTTTACTAAGCAGGTATGTTCCTCCCCTTAATCATTCTCTTTCCCTTCATCCTTCACTATTAGTTCAGTGCTTTATGATGGAACACAAGAATAGAAAATAAATACGAAGCTAAGAAAGATAATGTTTTGAAATATTTTGTGTCACCTACTCGAAGGGGCCATGAACTAAAAGAACAGAATTCTACCTAACAGGGAAAAAAACCAAACTTGGCAATGTCGTGCGCATTAGAGACGCTTAATTCATAGAATGCAAATATTTGACATGCTATACAACCTAAATATGGCCAAATGAAGTGACAAAACTAAACCAAAATCCAGCATAAGAGGCACAGCCAGGCAAAAACGATCAAAAGCACGTAATTACATTTACGCGAAAGGGTCTGCTTGCCATCTTTCAAGAAGAAATCTCTAATTGAAACTTCATTTTTCCCACCCGAACATCGGACAGCAACGTCTCTATTTTGTGACAGCTACAAACATCCAACAACAGTGAAGTCAGACAGCAATGCAGTCAAACAGCGAACATTCATACGACGAACAACTCAGTACGTCCACAGAGGTTCCAATTTAGTAAACAAATTCACAAATTCTCGAATGAAATCATCGTCATTGTACGACAAGTTGACTGTGACTAAAATACCACTAGTGTAAGGCTTATTTTAAGACGAGTATATCTGTGTTAAATTTAAAACAGGTCAAGTAATATACACAAATGGGATGATACTTAAGACGTAACGGAAAAAGGAGACCTTGCAAATGACACGACAAGAGTGAGGTGAGGTGGAATTGTCGGGGGGAGAAGGGACAGGGGTGTGGTGATGGAGAAGAAAGGACTCGACAATTTGACGGACGAGGATCTTGTGGGGAAGGGCGGAGAGGTCGATGCGAAGTTTGTCGGCGGTTAGGTGGCGGACGTGTTTCTCGGTGAGGGTGTTGAGGTCGGAGGTTTTGAGGATGTCGGTGACTGTGTCGGTGATTTGTCGGCGTGTTTGGGGGTCCATGGAAAGATGATGTATTGAAGGAGTTGAAAGGTTTAGTATGTTTGTGTTGAAGGAATCATATTAATTTGGGGAGGAAGAAGGGTTTTGTAAAGGGGGTTTATTTTTTTTTTGGAGGGGAAGATTGGAAAAAAAAAGGCGGAATTTAAATTAGATTAATTAATAATTTCTACTTTTTTTATATATCTTTTTAAATTTTTTATTTTTTTTAATTTTTGTTCGAAACTCTCACCTTTTGTAAATAAATTTTTCAAAATTGCCACTAAAATCTCATTTTTACCAAAATTATAGTCTAGTTTCACTAATGAAAATAATAAATTCTCATTTATATTTTTAACATTTTGACTTTTGGTGGTAGGAAAAATACATTAGTCATGAATATATACAAAAATAATTCTTTCATTTTTGCTAAAAATTACATTTTGGTGAGATTTATTAAGAAAATGCTTATAAAAGGTGGGAGTTTTGAAGAAATATTAGAAAAGATCGAAATTATAAAAAGTAGGAGCTATCGAATGATCTTTTAAATTTACGAGTAATAAAAAAGGGGGAAAGGTCCTACCGAGAATTGAACTCGGGCTACTGGATTCAGAGTCCAGTGTCCTAACCGCTAGACCATAGGACCCTTTCTTGTTTATTTTTGACTGTCGTCAATATTAGTACTAAATACATTCACTCATCTTTCTATCAACGATTGGCTTTCTCACTCTAGCTTATACCACCCTCGAGTATCATTTAATGTACACTACTGCTCCAACACTACGGAGCAGTAGCGGGTTGATTCCAATTTTTATTTTTTATTTTATTTTTTAAAGTATATAGATAATAATTGATTGAGATAGAAGAGAGTATCTATATAAAGAGTAGTACAAGAAGCTCCAAAAAATGTTCATGACGAGATTAACGGTTACCACCACCTTTCAGTTCATGATAAAGTGAACAATTATGTATTTTTACTATGTAGGAGAGTTGAACGTGGCTATTCTGTTTTAGATACTTTCTTTTAGATTAAATTTATAATTTTTATTTTTGGTTAAAATGGTTCATTAAGTCGTAAGGACACTCAAACAATATACTTTCCTCATTCCATAGTTACTCTACTTGAAATCTAACATCATGCTTTATTCACCTTCATCTACATTTCATCCATCATCACACAAAACATGTTACATTGATACCTACTCTTCTTTGTAGCATGATAAAAGATTGTTGGCTCACTAACTTAGCATGACAATAAATTCAATAAACAATCCTACAATTTTAATACATTTTGTTACAATTTGTATTTCTTTTGACAACTCTAATGGAGTTATTTAGCACTCTAATTACATTACTCCTTTGTTCATTTGTTGTTACCAAAATTTTATATCCATGGCTAACAAAGTACACTCATCATTCCCACAACACCACCAAAAGACTCCCTCCTGGGCCAAGGAGGTGGCCCATTGTAGGAAACCTTCTCCAACTCGGCCCACTTCCTCACCGCGATTTTGCCTCTTTCTGCGAAAAGTACGGCCCATTAGTGTACCTAAAACTAGGTAATGTGGACGCGATAACCACCAATGACCCAGACATAATCCGCGAGATCCTAGTACGTCAGGATGACGTATTTGGATCCCGCCCACGGACCCTAGCCTCAATCCACCTAGCCTACAACTGCGGCGACGTGGCCCTAGCTCCAATGGGCCCAAAATGGAAGAGAATGAGGAGGATTTGTATGGAGAACTTGCTTACAACCAAAAGACTAGAGTCATTTGCAAAGCAAAGAAGTGAAGAAGCCCAACATTTGGTCCAAGATGTATGGGCCAGGGCCCAATTAGATGAGCCCGTTAACTTGAGGGAAGTATTGGGGGCCTTTTCAATGAACAATGTGACTAGAATGTTGCTAGGAAAGCAGTACTTTGGGGCCCAAAATGCAGGCCCAAATGAGGCCTTAGAGTTTATGCACATAACACATGAGTTGTTTTGGTTGTTGGGCTTGATTTATTTGGGCGATTATCTGCTGATTTGGAGGTGGGTCGACCCGTTTGGGTGCGAGAAGCGAATGAGGGAAGTCGAGAAACGAGTCGACGAGTTTCATAGTAGGATTATTGAGGAACATAGGAAGGTAAAAGAAGGGGTGAAAGAGGGTGAAATGGACTTTGTGGATGTTTTGTTGTCTTTGCCTGGTGAAGATGGGAAGGAGCATATGGATGATGTTGATATCAAAGCTCTTATTCAGGTGATCTCTCAAGTTAAACGCCAAAGTAAATGTGAATATTTTATTATCATATGCAGCGTTATACGGAGTAATAATTTATACGGTAAGATACAAAGGAAAAACGTCTAAAATCAAGATATATTGACAGTGGAAATTACATGCGAACAATGCATACGCAGTAACTATGTACTACTTTATTCTCGGTTATTTGTTCACTTTATACTTTGAAGTAAGCGTAAATCAATCGCTGTTTCCATTAAAATCAACGAGGCAAAATCTGGAGTCGATTTTAGCTAATGATTTTAAAAGATATGGATCATGTTATTTTGTTTCAAAGGAGTAATTCGAGACCGTTATATGCATACGACAGACTGTTAGTGAATAAAATGTAACCTTATAATAATAAATTGTGATCACTAAAAATGGTCACGATTTACCGTTCCAATAAGTTATATTGATCACATTCCAATATCTGTCGTACGCGTATAATAGTGTCATTCGATGATTTGCCATCAAATTTTACGAGAAGCTAACAGAGAGCAAGGTGACATACAAAACAGGACATGATAGCAGCAGCAACAGACACATCAGCAGTGACAAACGAGTGGGCAATGGCGGAAGTGATCAAACACCCACGCGTGCTGTCCAAAATCCAGCAAGAGTTAGACACCGTCGTCGGCCCCGACAGACTGGTTTCTGAATCGGACTTGCCCCACCTCAATTACCTCCGTTGTGTGGTCCGTGAAACCTTCCGTATGCACCCTGCTGGCCCCTTCCTCATCCCCCACGAGTCCACTCGCGAGACCACCATCAATGGCTTCTACATTCCTGCCCGTAAGTCTGTTATCATGAGACGGTTTTATAATGACTTATGTGCATCATACAGTTCCCTATCACAGTTAAGTATTTAAGACTGAAAACGTGACTACAGGTCGTAAATTGATCATTAGATAAATAAGATTTTTGATTTATTTAGGATAAATTGTTATAAGTTTGTTATGAGACCGTTATCATAATGGCGGTTAATTGAGTAATCAGTCACTAATATGGAGTAAGTAATAACATAAACGTTTCAATGACGACAAAATGGTCGTTACAAATAAAACAATTTTCTTACGAAAATATGGTGATTTATAAGGGACGCGGGTGTTCATAAACACGCACGGGCTAGGGCGCAACCGAAGCGTATGGGACAACATAGAGGAATTCAACCCAGAGAGACACTGGGCAGAGGACGGGAGCAGGGTGGAGATAAGCCACGGGTCGGACTTCAAGATATTGCCATTCAGTGCAGGGAAGAGGAGGTGCCCGGGGGCGCCGTTAGGGGTGGTGTTTGTGTTGATGGCATTAGCAAGGCTGTTTCATGCCTTTGATTGGGCACCACCACACGGGATCGAACCCGAGGAGATTGATACTCAAGAGGTTTATGGTATGACCATGCCTAAGGCTTTGCCTCTTTTGGCCTTGGCTAAGCCTAGGCTTGCTCCTCACTTGTACCTTTGAAACTTTGGGACTGTGTGTTTAGGTCATGCTAAAATAATTGTGTTTGAGTCATACAAGACTTTCATTCAATGTTTGTAGATTTTGTAATTCTAATTTTAGGGATTGTTTGTGTGTTTAGTCAGAAAGTGGCGTAGGATACGACATTGTATCTCGTGATTTTAACCACTTCAATAATACAAGGTTGTCTTGATGCATCATTGACTTACTATTAGTCTATCAATAAAATTCCAACCAATTAACTACAACATACAGTATTACAGTAGATCACACACTAGACGGATCGTATTGTTAAATAATCATCAATTTCATAAAATATTAGGCCTTACGGAAAGTAAATAAAAACCGCAGCAGTCCAAAATATACAACGAGAGGAATTCGGTCCAAAATCACCACACTGAACCCAAATCATCAGATGTCCCGTGACAGCCTTATAAATTAAGTTCTGTATTTTTCCAGTCGAAACTCATCGATTAATCTCTGGTACTCCTCATCCTTCTCTCTCTATATTATGCAACGTTGAAGACATAATGACTTAATTTATGTCGTAGAGTATAACTCTTATGAAAGACCGTCTTAAAAAACTTATTTCGACGCTCTTTACACTTGCTGTATTCAATTCTAATCCATATTTCCAGTATTAGGGAGTAGTTTGCTTGAGAGTTGCACACCAAGTGTTTGTTGAAATGTCTGAATGACAGTGTTATTGTTGCATTTACTTATGTTCTTTCATTTGCGTGAATACAGTACTCGTACGAAGTAGGATATATCGATAGTCGTAATGCTTCTCCGACGACTGCCTGTGTCGTTTTCGCTTTCGAGAAGATTGTTCTCCAGCAAGGACGCTCATGATCTTACTTCTTACATTGCTGAATTTAACAAGGTATGCGCTGTTTCTGCGCCACATTTGATATGACTGTCGACTGTCGATTGTCGATTGTCGTTGGGATTTTAGGAGTAAGTAATTTCATTGATTGTGGTGGATTTGGGTTTTTCGTAGTTAGTATTTGGCAATTGCTGAGTTGATTTGGGGGAGGTAATACATTTGCCTGTAACTTTCGACGAGATCTGTGTGATTGCACTTACATTCATGGACCCTGGTGAATGGTGATGAACCTGTACTATAGTTATTTTGTTTTTGAGACGGGGTACCGTAGACAGGGGATGTCGTCTTTAGTGGATGTAGTCGTGTCCCGTCAATACTGTTGATCAGTGATTTCCAACTCCGTTACAATGAAGTTTCTGATTGTCAAGGTTTTTAAACTAATCAGATATCAGAATGTTGATAGAACTTTAACAAGTACCACAAAGATATTGTATGGTTGAAGTGGAGCGGATCTTAACATGAGTTCTTACGTGATTACGTTTCTGGACAGTATAGACCTGTAATGGCTGCTCTTTAATGCGGTTAAGCTTTTGGTTTATGGTTCTAAATAATATAAATAAATGATCTATTATAAACTCTAGCTTGCTAATAGCTAGTGATTTG
>JAUEKU010175687.1:0-10742 GCA_032274805.1 Gypsophila paniculata | reverse complement strand
ATATATTTTACTCCTTTTTATTATTCGTTCTTAGTTTAGTTTACCTTTATACACCGATTATTACCCCTAGGAATAGCCTAGTTTTGCTAAGTGATCCTTTAACTACACCGTCTCTCTGTGGAATTCGACCCTGCTTGCCACTAGCTTCTTGTTAGTAGTTTTTTTAGGTTTATCTTTGATAGGCGATACGACTAGCCTCATCATAAGTTGCTAAGATCATTGGCAAATCCTTGATACTTAGCATCCAACGATTTCCACTGTATCCCATCTGCCGGATGTCTTAACTTTCCATCATTGACTCTTCAAGTTTTATGCCAAGTCAACATTTTTGAATCTTCTTTATTCACAAAAAGCCTTCTGAATCTTGGCATTATTGAAAAATACCACATCACCTTAGCTGGGATCCCTTCCTTACCCTTATAGCGTCATTCATCATAAGTCGGACAATTAGCTAATTTCTCATACTATATTCGGTACAGTATGCAATCATTAGGACAGACATGTATTTTCTCATATTCCATACCCATTCCCGTAATTAGTTTTTTAGCCTCATATGTCCGACTAGGAAGAACATTACTGTAACACCCCAAATTATCAAACTCAATATATCGCGATATAAATAACATAAATACTGGATCAAAATACCAAGGGATCTTTATTGAAGCAAGCAATGTCTTACAACAAATTGTAAACAAAGTTTTGCGGAATCGATAATTAAATAAACAGCGGAATCCAATCTTGAGCGACGTCGTCCCATCCATGAGTCCCCATCAAGCAATCACTCAACCTGCACGAAACCTGCTCCTCATTGGATCATCACAGGCCTACCGAATAGGGTGCACAAAAACAGTAACCGTCACCACTAAGATTGAGTTAACGTAGTAAAACGAAACTTGAAAATGTTAAGTTTTTTAAAGGTTTGAAACATTTCTTTGAAGTTATAAAATATTTTGAAAACAATAATAAAATATTTATTTCGAAGCGTAAATAAAATATTTCTTAAACAAAGCAAAATTTCAAAAGACTTGATACACAATAAGAGATAATAAACATTCCGAAATAAAATACTTTTGAAAACCATGAGAATATCCATCTTTCACAATACCAATTTCCATAAAAAAACCATTTCCTTTCCAAATCATGCTTTTAACCATATCTGTTACTACAAATTATGATATGTAGAGTACACCATCATAGGCGGGAGCTACCCGACACTACGCAATAATCGAAGTGATAGACTTAAGTGCATGCACCCCTCAGAGGACCATATCCCAAAGAGGTGATCCCACAATACGGGGAGGCGATCAACAACCCCAACGCCAAACATAAACTCATTGTATCCAATTTGGGGTACGACTACACCTCTATCATACGAGCCATAGATTACTTTGAACATCAAGTTCATAAATCCAAATTTTAAACTTAAATAAACCATTTTATAAATCATATTTCATAACCAAAATCCAAATCGAACGAAACATCCCAATAATAATATTTCACAATCAATCATTCAAAACAAACATTGAAATAATTCAAACCATTCACTAGGAAGTTTTACGTTACCTTGTTACGTAAGCTCCTATGTTAATTAGAAGGGCTCCTCAACAAAGTCGGAGTCTACATACCATAATATTATCCTTGTTTTAATATAAATTCCTAATCCTAAGCCATGATGAATGCCTTATAATATATGCCTAACTTATATGCAATGCACCTTACGTCTTTATTTAGTTATTCTATTTACTTAATCAAACTTTATATTTAATATATGACCAGAGGTCTCCTAAGGTCTCATACATATAGTTGATATAAAATAAATTCATGCAAAGATGAAAATATAAACATAAAGTTTTCCTTTTCATTCATTAGTAAATTTTGATTTTGGACAGACTGAGTAGTGTCGGGTTTTTAATATTTTTCGGATCTTTCAACTCAACTCCTAACTACACCAATTTTTTTGCTTAAACTAGACACCCTAAGGAATTTTCATGCTCAAAGCCAAGTCCATTGAAGGTCTCGAAGTTATATAATAAAATACAAACATTATCAGGTTTCCAGATTAAGTTCATTTTCCGCAGTCTTACGAGAAAAAATCTCAATAATAATATATAATGAATTAGGCGAAACTGTTTTAAGGGCGTATACTATACTCATAGATCTACAACTTTAATTCAGTGACCAAGGTCGAGTTCTATACAAATAGTTTAAGAAAATAGGCGTTGAATAGAACTAAAAACAGAGTGAAAACAGAACAAATTAACATGTAACTTTTAAATTTTGAAATAATTTTATTTCATTTTAGTTTATAAACTCATACCTAGAACTAATATGAACATGCTATAATTTCTTTTCATACAAAAACAATAATTTAAAATATTTATAAAATCAGATTTCATTCATGACATGAATTTCATTCATACTAGTGAACATGTTTTCAATGTTTATTCTATCTTATGCATGCTTTCTAAATGATACTCCCTTCTATCCATCCATTTCTTTACCTTTCTCATTTTGACACTATTCCCAATTAAAGAGAATCTTTCATATTCCCGACAATCTATATGATAAAATATAGTCATGTGGGATATTGTTTGATTCGTTTTTGTGAGTACATTATTAATATCTAATTTTTATAATTTTTGTCAATACAAAATAAAAGATATTGACGGTGTAAAATGCTTCTCGGCAAATGTGAAAAAGTAAAGGTAAAGAAATGGATGGATAGAAGGGAGTATAAAATACTTTCAAAACAGTACTAAAGGGCTTATAAAATATACTCTGAAATAGGATTAAGTTATATTAAGAACCTCCAAGAAAAACCCTTTGAAAACCCGTCTTGAAAATACAAATCCGACTTGTATATTATGTGTGCGTCACAGTTTTTGGGAGGGTTCAAACCCAGATTTTTGCGAATTATTTGAGAGAGTTTTCTTAGAGAGAATTATTAGATTTTGTAAAGAGGAAATAAGAATGAAATATGTTTGTATTTATAGGCAAGGATTGTGAGAAAAATTCCACCAATCCCTTGGTATGGATCAACCGAGTAGGGGGAGAAAGGGGAGGTACCAATCCTCCTCACTCTTAGTTCCAATTTATTATCATTTTGAAACACATTGAATATGTATTTCGAAAATGAGAAATCAGAATAATTATGCAAATTATTTGTGCCAAAATAATAAATACAAGTTTGAAAATGAATTGAATAAATGTGGTGTATGAACCTTGTGAAATAAGAGTGCATTGGATGGATTTTGTCACTTGATTTTATTAAATGGTTTATGAAATAAAAGCTTCTTAATAAATATATTTGATATATATAAAAATCAGATTTTATAAAATTTAAAATGATTTAATTAAATGGATGAACAAAGTAATTAAAATAATGTGCACTACATGAGCATAGGCATGAGCATAGGCATGCAACATTGTCATGCATACTAAATTTATTTTCTCATTTTTTATTCAATGGTTCATAAAATAAAAATCTCTAATAAATATATTTAGAAAATATCAAACTAACATTTATTAAAATGTCAAAATACTTAAATTAAATAAATGAACCAATAGTCTATTAGTATAAGTGTTACACGTGAAATATGAAGTGTACTAAATACTTTGTTCTCTTATTTTTATCTTAATTCTCATTGAAAATATTATAAAATATATTTAGTTGAGTGATTAAACAAATATAACTTCACATATGCACGTAACAGAGTTCGTTATATAAACACGTACGTACTTAGCTTAGACATAAATGAGCTCACTTGAACTAGCTATACTCAAATGTCACTACTAAAGTTTTAGATTTCTAATAATGACTTTATAATAATATATCTCCTAAAATGCATTTACTATAAATAGTAACTTACTATAAATAGTAACTGCTATAAATAGTAAATACTATAAATAGATCTCGATAATCTTGGGTATTACAATTATCATCAGGAAGCATGTCATACAACAATGCTAAAAGATCAGTAAAACTCTTATCGCTCCAACCATTTGCCCCCTTCAAATTATACAAATTCAACACCGCCTTTAATTTTGAATATTTCTTACACCTGGTATACAAAGGCATTTCAGACTCACGCAACTTCTGAACTAAGTCGTTTTCTTTATAAAAAATAGCGTCAAAATCCTCTAAGTAAAAAATCCAGCAACAATTCCCCACTGTTCTCCAAATACACGATGTATATAGTCAATCAATTGTACTTTACATATGTATCCAGAGAACATAAAGGAAAATTAAAGGTGAACTTTTTATTTTATGTAACAAGATACAAATATATATTTACCACCTAAGTGATATGAAATGTTCAAAGACAGTCCTAAAACGGGGATTGTTCAAGGATTACTCTTAATAAGTAATCCTTGAACGGGTACTAAGTCCAACGGTACTTTTCAAAATATTAAAAATTAATCAATTCAAATTTAACGTAACTCCACCAAGTAATAAACACATGTAAACTTAATCATATAATCCACGTAATGAGATGTTGAGAAGAAATCAAACCTAAAGAGAAGGATGAACGAAGGCCTCGACCTTTATTCCAAAATCTCGATAGACAACTAAAAAAAAAAAAAATCATTTAGTAATTATTATTTTGAATATAAACACTATGATAAAATAATTTGATAACAAAACCCTCAATTATGTATCAAAACTTATAAAGCATAAACAATTGCCAAAAATGAGCATTAAATAATGAAAAAAAACTTGAGATTTCACGAATTATTACAAAAATATTGCAAACAATTTAATCAAACGAAGTTATAAAAAATTCATTATAAACAAACGAATGTGAATCAACGAATAAAAAACAAATGACGAATTGAAACAAATTAAGAAAAAATAGAAATACCAATGAAACGAATTTTAAAACGTAGTGTATTAAACTCATTCAAATGGAACGACGGTGTATATATTCGTTCGGTTTTCAGAATTAAAAACAAAAAATAACAAGTTACAAACTTCAACAACGACGTTTTTGCTTTAAACATATTCAGACGAATAACATAATTCAACAACAAAATGAAATTAAAAACGATAGAAAGCAAAATAATGAGAAATAATGAGAAACGAAATTATAAGAAACAAAAAATCTGGAAAAAAACGAAAACAAACGAATTAAAATCTAGAAAAGCGAAATAAAAAACGAAGAAGTGAATTGAATTATGCTCTTACCAAAATTAAAAACGAAATTATGATAATTTTAAGTTTGAAGTTGAGGTTTTTCGAGAGTTTGAAGACTATATGTTTGAAGAGAAATTGTAGCAAGGTTGAAGACGTACTGTAGTTTTGTTTGTTTGAGTAGGGTTTAATGAATACGACTGATTTTTTTAAACTAATATGACTTTTAATAACGTTTATGTTAAAATAACCGTTGTCAAAGGTCTTTCCTAAAACGAAAAAACTATTTACAACGGTTTAAGGGTATAAAACCGTTGTAATATGCACATTTGACAACGGTTGTAGTATAAATTTCCAACATTTGACAACGGTTTTAATAGTTGTTAATAATATTACTACGTGAAATAAAACTAGATGTTTTGAAACAGGTTGTTTAAGAAAACCGTTATTAAAACTTTCATAATGTTATGAGAAAAATTTGGCGACAGAAAATACGACAACGGTTTTTTACTTAGTCATTGTTAATTGTATATATAACAACGACGTGCTCTAATAACCGTTGTTATGTTTTAGTTGTCTTTGCATTGATTTATAGTAGTGCAGACCTCTCGATGCAGTAACTATACATCAAACGACACACGGGACCCAGAGAGTATAACAACTACCTCTGAACCACCCCGAACATAGACCTAAACTTGGCACTTGGCATTTGTTCATTCCTATCGGTATGTAACTGATACCTCACATCATCGATACAACTAAACATCATTCTCAACATAACGGATCATACCAACAACACGTGGGAACAAATAACAACAGACTATGACATAGTCATAGCATAACTAACAGTACCATCCATATGTGAGAACAAATAACAATTGACTGTAACATAAAATGTTATAACATAAATGACAATAACGTTACGTAACAACACAACAGATTCCATGAAGTTACAGCATGATATAACGTATTTAATCAGCAAGGTCACAGCAAATTACGCAAAGATTACAACATCAAACATGATAGGACCGTGATACTTACAACATGCCACAATCATCTTAATAACACCCCTTTAAAGCCACAACCACATCGTCTTTGAAGTCATAATCATATCAACATACCAACATTGCAAGGTTGAAATCTTACAAACATACAAAGTGATAATTTTACTGTCTTGTTCCATTATAATCTCAGGGATAACATGCACAGTTATAGTAGCAGAACAACAGATAACGACTATAACATCAGACGTTACAGTCAACATGCAGCAGCGACGGAACCCAAGCACAACCAATTCATCTCATTAATATTTTTCATGCAAACTTGAATTCATGTGTAACCATAATTTATTCATATTCAACGACGAAATCATGCATCGGGATTAATAACGATTAACAAGCAAAACATGCTAAAAATGAAAACATGATGAACGCCATGATACATGAGAGGTTTATATAAACACCCAAAAAATCATCATCTCATGTCATTATATGCACAAGTAATAAACACAAAAAGAAGAAATATCTAGTTACCTTATTAAAGCAAGAACTCAACTAGGGTTGCAAGTCTTCTTCAATCATGTAGCAATCGACCTCCGGACCGCCCTCGGTGCCTTCATTGCCACGCCACCAAAATAGAGAAGGAATAACAACCCTAATTAATATTATTCTAGCACGGACTACAAAAATAATTAAGAAAAAAAGCATACTTATGACTCGAAAAGAGCAAAACCGAGTGCTAGAACGACGGGGCTTGAGAAGGAGAAGGACGAACAAGAAGAAAAGAAAGAAGGAGAAGGAGAAGGAAGTGTGTGTGTGTGTGTGCGCGCTGCTTATGTGTGTATGTAGGAATAGAGATAAATAAAGATTAAACTAGGGTTTAGGTGTTTATTAATGATGAACGTAAAACCTTAAAAAATATAAAAGTTCTTGGGTTTTACTTTTAACTTGAGCCTAAACTAAGTCACGTCCAAGAGGGGGATATTAGGTTGAACCCAAATTAAATGTATTTTAATGATTTATTAAAAGAAATAAAAACTTTAAGCTTATGAATAGAATTCTTAATTACCAAAATAGGAAAGTAGGATTAGAAAATATGGAAATAATTTTATGGAAAGTGTAAATATTAAATATTTAAAAATTTAAAGTGTCATAGAAAATAGATAATTAAGTTAAGTAAATATCTGGGGTGTTACATTATGTTCGACTATAAGTCTATAACTCTATATATTAGTCTGAACTATAACCTTGAGACTTGTTGCGTTAGATATGTAAAGTTATGGTCTGTTATTGATAAGGCGTGTTTAGTCAGTGTTAACTAGAGTACTTTTGGATACATTTGGAGCGTGAATGTATAGTTTTGAGTATGAAAAGTACGGAATACGAGTCTTGGTATGTTTTGAGCTAATTAACGTGTTTTGTACTTGAATCAAGAATTTCCTTTAATGGAAGATACAGCGGAGTACGAGACCATTCCGAGTGTTGTCCTGACCTTCATTTATGTTCACTCGCGGGCTACATTCGAGTGGAGGTCGCGTGGAGGTCGCCAAATGAACAAATGAGCAAGAGCGGAGAACAATGGCTCATGTGCGACCCATACGCGAGCCACGAGCGAGTCATGCGCAGGCTGGGCGCGGGCGGGGCGCGGGCTTGGCTCGTGTCTCATCTACGGCTCGTGACGCTTGTGTTGCTCTGTTTTCGCTGCTTTTAGACTATGTTTAGATAATTTTGAGACTACTTCTCCATCACTTCATACTTTATTAAAGAAATTATCATCAAATAATATTAGTTTTAGTTTGAATCTTCTATTTTGTAATTAGAGAACTGATTATGAGTAGCAAAACCGCTCAAACTTGATACGATCGATTGAAGCATCAATAATAAATCCGTGAGATTACTAATTATTCTATTTTCTCTTGAGTATCATTTCAATTCAAATTCTTTGTTCTTAATGTGAATGATTTTGATCTTGATTAGTGTGCACAACTATTTGAGATTATTATTTATCCATATGCTAGATTTGATTGTCAACTCCGTTTGCTTAATTAATCTTATTGTTGTAGCAATTGTGACCCATTTATCGTACTCTGTTAATTTGTCGTAATTTGATCATAAAAGGAATTGGAATATATAATTCGAGTATTAATGGCTACATTAATATTAATTATCTTTATCTCTTATCTAGATTAACTGCTTCTTTTGACTTGAATCTGAATTGCTTTATTTCTGTTGGTCTTAGAAAGGGTATTTCGAGGCATCTGTTTTGACTTGTTTTACTAAGCTTAAGGAGAAGACGAGATACAATAGTATTGAATGTTATTGATTTTCACGATAAAGTAGTCAGGAGTAATAGATTTCTTGTAATCAGGGATCAGATATATTATCGTTTGTGGATGTTTGATTGTGTCAAGTACTTCTTATTCTCTGATTTAATCTCGTTCAATTATCGTTTATGCATTCTAGGAACCAACTCAACTCCCCCTCCCTCCATATTGTTACTTTTATCTCTGGTTCTATTCTAGAAAGTTTTACTTTGCTACATGTTTAGTGATAAGGAAATAAGTGATATAAATTGTTTTTTGCTGTGTACGACTTTAGCCGGTCAAATGTTGGTGTCGTTGCCGAGGAATTGGCATTACTTGTTTTTGTGTTTTATGTAAGTGCATGCATAATACCCGTTCTACTAACTAGAACCTCGAGCTTTACGACTCAAAGATTAAAAGAACACTTTTCAGGTTACATAAGAACAAAGAAAGTGCAATCGGTCCAGTTTCTGTACACTCGGATTTGGAAGATCTTCACTCCGACGTAGAATCTTTAGAATCTTGTAACGAGAGTATCATCATGGCGGAAACAATCAAAGAACTCACTGCTCCAGACTTGACTAATCAACCGTTGTGCATCACATACCCTGCTATCGGAGAGGATGTGAGCTTTGAATTGAAGTCTGGGCTTATTCATCTATTGCCCACTTTTCATGGCTTGAGTACGGAAGATCCTAACAAGCACTTGTCAGATTTTCACATCGTATGCTTGAGCATGAAGCCTACTGGGGTTACTGACGAACAGTTGAAGATGAAAGCATTCCCGTTCTCACTTAAGGACGCTGCGACGGTTTGGCTCTATTACTTGCCTCGCGGGAGTATTGATACTTGGTTAAAAATGAAGAAGGCATTCCTTGAGAAGTACTTTCCCGCCTCACGTGCATCTCAATTGAAGAAGGAAATTAGTTACGTGGAGCAATGAGGCAATGAAACTATGTATGAATATTGGGGAAGATTCAAGAGACTTTGTGGCACTTGTCCTTATCATGGCTGTGAAGACCAAGATCTTGTCATGTACATTTGTGGCGGTTTTAGCAAAGAGGACTGCCGAATGGTTCACGCTGCAAATGGTGGAGGTATTATAAATAAGAACCCGACTGATGTTATGGCTTTGATCACCGAGCTCGCTAAAAGCTCGAAGTAATTTGACCGAAAACCTTCTCGTCGCGGAGTTAGGGCTATTGGGTCGAACCACAGTTTGGAAGAAAAGGTCGATAGCTTGACATCCTTGATGGGGGACATGGTCATGGATAAGAAGGTGACAAAGGTGTGTGGAATATGCTCCTCTAAGGGGCATGTGAGTAAACATTGCCCGCAAATGCGGGAAGATCGAGTTGAAAATGTGAATGTTGCTGGTTATTTGGAGCCATCTTAATGGAAGTGGGATCCTTACTCTAATACATACAATTCGGGCTTAAAGTTCCATGCCTTCTCATCCACCGCCTCAATCCGGTCTTAATGCTCCACTGTCCACTGATGACATGATTGGAGCTTTGGTTACCAACCAAAGTAATTTTCAGGCTAGTGTTGCGCAGAACCAACAGGAGACAAGGAATAGCATCACAAATCTTGAAACTCAGTTGGGCCAAATTGTTACCGCTGTTGGTAGATTAGAGGTGAGAGATTCGGGGAAGCTACCATGTCAAACCACTCCTCCTAAGGACAACGTTAGTGCTGTTTAGTTAAGAAATGATAGACAATTGGTAGAAGTCGAAAAGAAGAAGAAAAAGCTGGAGAAAGAAGTGACGATCCACGTGGAGGAGGAGATCGGGGTGGAGAAGTTGGATGATAAGTTGAACGAGGAACCATTGCCCGTGTACGAACCAGAAGTTCCTTTTCCCGAGGCTCTTAATTCCACAAGGAAGATTGAGAAGGATAGCGAAATCTACGAGACGTTTCGCCAATGCGAGGTAAACATTCGACTTCTTAATTTGCTTAAATCCGTGCCTCGTTATGCTAAATTTTTGAAGGAATTATATACCCACAAGAGACGATCGACCGAGTCTAAGGGTAAGGGTCCTAAGGGGAAGATTAGTGAGTATGTGTTCGCCTTGTTTCAGAAGAAGCTACCCCCAAAATGTAGCGATCCTGGCATGTTTACTGTCCCCTGAGCTATAAGAGAGCTTGAGTTTGAGAAGGCCATGCTTGATTTAGGAGCATCCATTAATGTCATTCCTTTTTCTGTTTATGAACGACTAATGCTTGGACCTTTGAAAGACACTAGTGTGGTGATTCAGTTGGCTGATAGGTCTAATGTCTACCCTAAGGGGGTTGCGGAGAATGTCATGG
>JAUEKU010175676.1:0-10742 GCA_032274805.1 Gypsophila paniculata | reverse complement strand
GGATGGATCTTACCGCTTCCAAGTCGATTATGACTCGTTTTTTGCTGCCTTTATACACCCTATCCACTGCCACCCCGTCGCAAATCCATCATATCAAATCGATACCGATCATATTTTAAAAATTATGTAAATAAAAAGTAAAAATATGAAAAAAAAACTAAATAATCAAAATGTTTTGATAATTAATGGTTAAACCTGATTTTTAATCGAAGTCTATTGTAACAAAATAATTAGGTTTTCAAATTAAATGATTTAATTAAAACTTATTTTTTTGGGAGAATTTAGCCTGGGTTAAGGGTAAAATGTCCAAATGAAAAATTAAAAATAAAAACACAAACTGAATCGAGTAAAGTATGTCTATAAAGAGTAAATTTGTAATTGGTATTGCATTGAGTTCATAATATATGAAAATACAAACTGAACCGAGTAAGTCTGTCTATGAAAATACAAACTGAACGGTAAGAATGAATACATAATATATAGTAGTAGGTTCTAAACAAAACTAGGAAGCAAATACAAACGATATTATTCTAGTCTTATAACATGCTCTAATTAAATTAATTGTATTTCCTTAATTAACATATATCGAGATCTCGACATATGCTCGATATCTCCAACAAAGAAGAATGTTGGAAATAAGGGTTAGTTCCCCATATTACGTTATTGCAAAAATGTGAAGAGGATGTGTAGTGAGATATATAACCAGGTATAATATCCTCACTTATGAGTTACTACAATCTAGGAGTTTATTTATTTTTTACCTTAACAAGAAAAGAATCGTTGACTAAGGCTGCGTTTGACAAAATTAGCTGAAAAGTGAAAAGGTAGCTGAAAACTGAAAAAGTAGCTGAAACTTAAAAAGACAGCTGAAATAAAAAGGGTAGCGGAAAAAATAGCTGAAAACGAGAATTTGATAAGTTAGCTGATTATTATTATTATAGTGTTTGGTAAAACAAACTAAAAAGGTAACTGATATTGTATAAAATGACATAAAATGACAGTCATATAATAGAATTACTCTAATAGATAAGATAAGAGTAAAATGGTAAAACAATCTATTTCAGCTACCTGAAATTTTAATAAACTACCTGAAGTAACTTATTATTTCAAGCTTTTCAGCTACCTGAAAGTTTTTTCAGTCACACTTACCAAACACTTCTAGAAAAAAAAGTAGCAAAAATTATGATCAAACCAGGTAACTAGTCAAATAAGCTATCTAAAATGACGCGCCAAGCGCAACCTAATACTTATACCTTTCAAAATCTTGATTTGCATATTACCTCTTTTTTACTTGCTTTCATTATTCATTCATTTTGCAAACTATTTTCTAAAGTGTAACGTGTGTTTTGCAAACTGTTCCCAAAAAGAGGCCAACCGAGTTACTTTTTACATTTGTCATTCATTTGTTTCGGTTGAGGATTATGGTATATGGAATGTATCATATATATATCCTATTAGAATAATATTCGGTATGAAATATTTGGAAAATGGTATTAGTTTGATTACAATAATAAATTTGATATTATTGTGTTTAGTTCTAGTTTCGTCTCTAGTCTATCCTACTCAAGAGAAGAATAGTTTAAGACAATTCGGCTTTCATTGTAACTATTGGAAAAACAAATTGTACAACTAAAAATAATTGGATAATTAATTGTTTGTAAGTCGGTAACAACAGAAAGGAGCGCAGCAACCTTATGAGAATAGCATGTACCCTTATTATTGTATACTTCTATATGTTGAGAGATTAAACTATTACTTTTTCTATCATAACATTATTTGATAAAATTTTATTACATGAAATCACAACTATGTGAAAATTGCTTTGGAAGATCTACTCCTACGTACGGTAAACACTAGTACCATTACAAAACATAAATCCAAAATAAAGAAAAGTTATGAGAGATGATTTCGCGATAACAATTGTAGGCTGCATTAAATCATCAAGCCTTTGGTGGCGGAGAAGGAAGGTGGGGAGTACCACCACCACCGCCGATAGGTGGGAATGGGAAAGGGAACGGCAAACCACCACTACCACCGCCACCAATTGGTGGAAAAGGAAAAGGGATGGGGAACGGAAAAGGGAATGGCAAACCACCGCTACCACCACGAGTACCACTGGAGCAGAAGCTCTTAAAAATTTGAGCTAATAAGGGATTGTGAGGGAAAAGTTGAGGCAAACAAGAGTCATCTATTTCTTTTAACGCCTTACAACAAGCGGCACTCGGCCTTCCTAAGTGAGTCCAGAAGTCGGTCAAACACACCGCGCCCTTTGTGACCGATTGGGCGCATTTTTGTGGGTCAAATGCTTCGGGATTTAAAGGTCTAGTAGCCGTCCCTAGTTGGGATGATAGGACTATAATGCATGAAATAAGTAAGAAGCTTTTAAACATTGTGAATGATTTTTTTGTCACAAAATAGCTTTTTTAGTTTGTATTTTGGTGTGATACAAAATTCTACGGTGATTGTGCACGGATTTATAGTGTAGGGGTCATAATGGTGGTTTAGACGTTTAGTCATTCAATATTTGTAACTGTTGTGGTTTAATTACAAAAGGGTCATATGTTACTATATTTGGTATTTAGGTTTTAGTGTAATTCAAATCGTGTTTAATTACTTTTTGAAACATGTTTGATGTATTATACGAGTATTTACTTTTTGTGTTTTAAAGATATGTGTTAATTCTTTGGTTGAGCATTTAAGCATTTGGAAAAGGGAAAATTTGTAATTACTCCCTTATAAATACATTTTTTCTAAAATTAATCTCTTATATAATTTTTTTTTTGAAATTACTCCCTTTTAAGAAACTTTTGATTTAAAATTGCTCCAGTATAAATTGAAGTTAAAGGGGGTTAATTAAGAAGAAGATGCATACCTTGACGGTCAATGACGGAAATTGACCAAACTTGACCGAATTTTTTATTTGGCTGATTTAGACAAAATTTAAAAAACTTTTGGTAGTGCATAACAAAAAATAAAACTTAAGATAGTGCTATGCAAATGGGGGTAAATGTTAGGCATTGTTTGATAAAAAAACTCTTAAGTAAACGCTGGTTGGAGCAAAGACTTTGCTATTTCTTATCAAGTTTTTAAAAACTTTAACTGAATATCTAAAGCACGTTGATGTTTTTTTTATCTCAATATATTATTCGGCATGTGTAAAGTTTGAAAAATGTTCAATTCAATTCCTTGAGTATGCAATAATGTGAATGGTATATATTCCAAGATGATTGAAGACTCTACTACATGCCCCCATTCATATTTAACTACATTACCTTATATTTCATACTCAAGCAACACGCATGTCAAAATAATAGTCTATTTTTATTTTCATTTTCTATAATAATGAGTGGATGTGACCGAAGTTATGTGTCACATTATATTAATGTGAGACTGTCTCATAAAAAATTTACTGTCGATTTAAACTAAAGAAAAAAAAAATGCATATTACATGACCTTCCCTTCTCTCAAATATGCATGAAACATCAATGAATGTTGCATGACATGCAAACTAACAATAAAATGAACCTACATTTTACCATGAGAAAAGTTGTTATTACCTTTTTCATGGTAGTGTTACTATGTAAATCCATGATAATTCTATGTGAAAGTGAAGGAAAAGAGTATGTTTCAGCTGTAGG
This sequence comes from Gypsophila paniculata, assembly GCA_032274805.1. Lineage (NCBI taxonomy): Eukaryota > Viridiplantae > Streptophyta > Magnoliopsida > Caryophyllales > Caryophyllaceae > Gypsophila > Gypsophila paniculata. Next base: position 7,104 of record JAUEKU010175676.1, on the reverse strand, counting down.
TGACCCAGGTATGAAAAGAGATGGTCTAAGATTAGGGTTAGAGTCATGGAATCAATGCAATGAAGTTGGTGTAGAAGCTCCTCATATGGGTAGTCCCAGGGTTGCTGATTGCTTTGATCTCTACAAAGCTTCCCCTCTCAAAACTGGTTCGTACTTCTTTCGATCCACCCAATTTTAATATTTTCCTTTAGACATGAATCGATTTATTTCTTTACATCTGCTTTTTAGGCAGCAACACTTTTGTGTTTGAATTCATATTAGAAATTCGACTTAAATGACCCGAACCCATAAAGTTGATCCAAGACCCGAAAATGACTCGGAATAAATCTAGAGATATAGAGTCAATTTGAAAATGACCCGGACCAAAATTAACCCGATATAGTAGATAAATACACTAAATGGCTTATCTAAGTCAAAATCTTGACCAGAAATGATAAAAAAAACTACCCTAAGTGACTCGATCCTAAATGACTCAACAGCTTTGGACCTGAAATGCCAAAATGACCGTATCCGAATGACATATTTGCTAAATCTATTTTTGGGTAAACCCGACGACACAGAGTTAATATACAACTTCACAGGATACAAACCTTATCGATCCATATGCAATGCTCATCATATCATATTCTTGATAATATGTGTAGGAAACAAAAAGTGTTCACTATGTGATCTAATGCCATACGCAATAGTCCATAGAGTAACAGAGGAAGACAACAAGCTAGGAAACGGTCACCCATTTCCAACACAAGATCCAAGGGCACTTACAAATGTAGACCTCTACGCTCCTACAAAAGAGCTCTACTTAGCCTCAAAATGCCAAGTACAAGACACCCCTAGACCCTGGCATTTCTGGATGATCATGCTCAAAAATGGCAATTTGGACCAATCCACGGCCCCGTGCCCTAGTAACGGCCTACGGGTCAAGCCCCGTCCAGAGTCGGCCCTTGCTGACGGGTTCCCTTGCTTTGGAAAAGGGTGCATGAACCACCCATCGATTTATCACAACTATACGGCATTACTAGGTATTGTTAGAGAATATTATGATACCGATATTATTTTATTCCCTCTATTTCGTTTATTTTCTCTTGTTTTTCTTTTATGGTAATTTTATCACAATAAACCCCAAATATGTAATCCCTACATTTATACATTTTTCCATGCGAAAGTTTTTTTTCTTTTTAAGAAAATTATCATGTTGTCAACCAGCTTAGTTGGTAACGTCATGAGGCGTGATACTCATGACCTGGGTTCAATTCTCGTCAGAATCAATTGCCCTGTGACGTGAAATGGATAGATTATTATTATAAATTGATATCATTCATAATAATCTATACGGAGTATATCATAAACTGAAATATTTGGTATATTTTCTAATACAAGGGACTAACAGGACTAGTCTTCGAGGGGGCTTATTCGGGACGTGGGATTCGGATGCACCGGGTGGGTTCGGACCGCTTGGGAACGATAACACTTCTTATTACAGTGTTAGGTGGGAGAAGGAAGTTGGTAATGGGAGTTGGGTATTCCATAATGTGCTTAGGACTTCAGAAAAGTATCCATGGTTGATGCTTTACTTGAGAGCTGATGCTACTTCTGGCTTTTCTGGTGGATATCATTATCCTGCTAGAGGTATCTTAAAGATTGTAAGTACTTTTTGGCTCTTTTTATTTTTTCGTAACGGTGTTATCTGTTACAAAGTACTTCTATGTGTCAGTGATTTCTTTACCTATCTATCTTGGTAATCAACGTAAATTGACCATAGTCTTTATGCAAATGTATACTCGTATTTTGGAAATCAACGTAAATTAACACAATTTGCAGTATATTCACTCGACAATCGCTTGTTTGCATTTTGACATGGGTAAAGTTGCGTCCATTCCAGTCATCTTAACCCGGAACTCATCAGAACCTGTAAAACACCGGACTGTTGTCTTCCTTTTTATGTTGTATCTTAATTCATTAATTGAAGCTGTTCCATTATACGGAGTAGAATGTTTGAGATAAAATGTGTCTCGACATTACACGATTTTAAAGCGAATGTGACTATTCTGCCTGCTAAGGTTGTTGAAAGCTGGTTCTCGTGGCTTGTGTTCAAACAAATTAAAATCGAGCTTATGAAAGAACGACTCAATAGTCGATACATTATGTCAAGGGTCAAGCAGTTCAAGAAATTAATTAGTGTATATTGAACTTCGTATTCACTATGCAGATACCAGAATCGCCAAATTTCAAGGTGACATTCAAATTGAATGTGATTCAGGGAGGTGGTCCATTGAGCCAGTTCTACCTAATTGACATCGGCAGCTGCTGGAAAAACGATGGTACACCGTGTGATGGAAACGTAACTTCAGACGTTACACGATACAGTGAGATGATCCTAAACCCAAGCACGCCAAATTGGTGTACCCCCGAAAGTCTCAGATCGTGCCCGCCTTACCACACATTCCCAAACGGGTCTAAGATTCATCGAAACGACACTGATCACTTCCCTTATGCAGCATATCACATATACTGTGCGCCAGGGAACGGGAAATTCGTGGAAGAACCTGTTAGTTATTGTGATCCTTTTAGTAACCCGCAGCCTCAGGAAATTGTGCAGATTTTGCCTCATCCTGTTTGGGGAGAATACGGGTACCCAACTAAGAAGGGAGACGGATGGGTCGGTGACTCCAGAACTTGGGAATTGGATGCAGGAAGGTTGTCTCAGACATTGTACTTCTATCAGGTAATACTTATGTAACTTTGACATGCTCGTAATTTTGTACTTAGGTAATGGTCGTTCTGTTTTTCAATAGTAAGGTCAGTTAGGAAACAGCCTCTAATTGGAAGGGAATGAAGATTATCTCGACCTCGCGTAGGTTCTGTTTTATAGCATTCGTAACTTGTTCTTTTCCTTGCAACACAGGACCCGGGAACACCAGCAGCAAAGAGGCAATGGACGTCTATAAACTTAGGGACTGAAATTTTCAAGTCCCCTAATCAAGTTGCCGAATGGACCGTCACTAACTTTGATGTCATCGTGCCCAAACATTGATTCATATATTATTTTTCGTTGTGCGATTTTGTTTGTATTTGAGCCGATAGGGCCATCATGGCTGTGACATTCACACCCTTGAGTTTTAACACTATTGTATTATCAAGGTTCGAATTCAAAACTCTAATTAAACTAGATCAACCCAGTACGAGTAAATCCAAGTACATAGCTGTTTTTTACTGACATTTATTACGTGTTTTGGGAGGAGGGAATGATCTTTTGTTTCTGCATTTACGATTTTGACAAACATTGTAAATATGATACGATCGACCTAACCAGTTTGAAGACTTGTAGAACGAATATTTTACAATACACCCCGTAAAATTAATGAATATATCATCAATCTCTTCCGCCTCATTCTCTGAACACGCCTTACCATGAGACTTGACTTTGTTCCGCGAATAATGATATGGTTAATTGGATGTGGTACTTTACCCATAGACGTTTCTCCAGCTCTCGCAAGAATTGTATGGGAGTCGTCTTTCGAGGGACTTACCAAATGACAGTATTGAGCCTACCGAACTTTTTGTGCAGCTATTGTTTGTTGATCCAGTTGTTGACACCCAAAATGTCTTCTAACCTTTTAAAAAGAACCTAATGATGAGGCTATTTTATTCATTCCAAATAAGACGAGCTTAACTAAAATCCGCCACTGGCCATAATCGCAAGCGCGATAAAATTCACCCTCTAAAATTTTGAACTACTGTATATCCAAGACTCAATCAAGCAAGATCAACCACTTACCAGGTATTAAAGTCTTCATAAGTAACATTTACAATACTCTTTAGGCGAGATACAAAACTTGAATCTGCACACGATTTGATCAAACACCGTAATATAGTGTGTACATACCAGTCCGCGATTCATTATGGTTAGACTAGATTCGGTAGTCCGAGACTCCCAAGTTAATCTAGATATGCATCCTTTATAATGCTTTTAGCACAACTCACAAGGAACAAAAAAATCATTAGCACGAGAGTAAAAATCATCTCGTCATGACACTCGTCAGATCAACCAAACACACAAGGCCGACCAAGCAGCAATCATAAGAACATCTTGCAATGTCGCTCAACTCAGTTCCTCATTTAGTAAAACAAAGTCTCATACAGTCTGGTAAAAGACATAAAGGTCGCATATGAAAATTCAACAAATGCATCGGTCACTACCCGAAAAAACCAAACTAGAATTAGTAAAAGATTATTTCCATTAATATAAGTGAAAGTTCGTAATTTATACGTGGAAAAGATGAGAAAATAATGCTAGTGATAGTTGCGCTACATATTATCTGCTATCCCTACATGGGTGGAAACGAATTTATTAAGCGGGTATCTATTTGCTATAACTGAACTTACAGACAGCAGGAAGATTGAATTGAATTAATATGAACTGAAATACAACAACTAATGCAAAGTATGAACTTACGAACCATAACAAGACTACCTTGGCGACCTCGATGATAGACACTTTCCACAAGACACGAGCTTCAGTAGTGAGTGAGGTTTTCGTGACCGAATCTTCAGACGTGAAAGCTGCAGATACAGATTTGTGAAAAAAAAAAAAAAAAACATTAACAAATAGTTCAAGGCTCCAAAATTTGAGGCTCTAACAGCCGGATTTGTTGTGCAATGACTAAGATTAGGTCGTGACAACTAATTTCGAGATCATCTCTCGAACAGAGGTTAAACAACCATGGTATGTGTGTACACTACCCAGGTGCATATGCCACCAACTATTTAGAACATGTTAGTCTGACTCAGTTTCAAGTGTCGAATGCAGGTCCTTGTAAGACACGGCTAAATTGAGAAAAATAAATCACATTTGTGGCCCAAAGTGAGATGTCATTAACAAAGATGTCATTCGATAACCAAAGTCAAACAAGGACAACAATATAAAATGAGAGAGTATTATTTTGTCAGCTCTTCTTCGAAATGGTAAGCTTATGCTACGAGCCTACGAGAGGCGTGTCTGTTCTAAGTCGCATAAAAAAGGTAGTCCTTATATTATATTCCTACAATATACGGAGTAATATGCACACCTTATTTTGTGTAAGAAATCATTTTGTTGCCAAATGCATTAATATGATAGGAGAGATTACCTTCCGTCGAGTTGTTCGAGATGTTTTCCAGCATAGCAAACTTCTCGATCGAGGCTCCAACCTCCTGAAAAGTTAAACACAGAAATAAAAAGTATCAGCTAAAGGCCCAGTAGGATTCTGCAATACTGATTTAACAGTTTATTATCAAAGAGAACATACTAGTGACGTTTACTTTTGTCAGCGAAATATTTAAACTTCTACGAAAATATTAGATAGTACTCCATAGCGTACTATAAAGGTGGGTGATGACTCATAGAGCTCCTCACATAAGCTTCTTAAAATTGAGATATTCTATGTGTTACCGTACGTTTTCTGAATGCGAAAATGATAATGTTCTCGCTATATGCAAGATGACAATCAATGATTCTCAGGCCAGCTTAATTTTTAATCTATGAGAGCTGTCTCTTACAGCAGAATAACTTCGAACATTTAACCTAAAATATGTGGTGTTTAACGATTTTCAGAACACCCTCGGAACATGTGTCCTTTAAAGCCAAATCAAAATCCTTTCACATACCACAGATTTGAAAGGTATCTAAAGCATGCCTTATCGGGTACAATAATTTATTTTTTCTACAATAACTGAAACGGCGTACTTACAGATTCTCTTGCTCCAGCTTCTCAGCAATCGATACGGCCTTACGTCTGGTCCATGTATTGTGCTGTGTAGATCCTTCTGCATGTTGAATCACATGGGCAAGCGAAACCTTGCCCTTAACCAAGCTTCGGCACTGATTTTGTTCCCGAATTCTCTTCTCTGCCTTATCATGTATATCAAGATGATCACTGAATTTCTGTTCTTTCGGTGAAGCTGATAGTTCAACAATTTCATTGGCTCCAGTACTAACCCTATTTTGGGTACTCATTTTGCTGGAGCCACCATACGTTCTTCTGAGAGCCGAGCTAGACCCATCCTCAGCCATTGGTAAGACAAGTGGAGTGTGACCTCCTAATCTCACGTTTTCGCGGGATTCACATCTTATTTCCATGGTCACTGGAGACCCGAGTACAGTTTCCAGTGCTTGCAAGATATATGCCCTCAACTTCTCTGCCTTGGATTTTGTCTGAGGTGAGCTGAACATCAACTGCACAGTAGGAGCTGCAGAAGGAAATATGAAATACAGAGTAGTGAACAAAAGATTACCACTACGATCAACCTAATACACTATATACCGAAAGACATGAATGCGCTATAACCCAAAATGACAAAATACGTCAACATTTTGAATCGAGTACCCACTACTTCGTTAGATAGTTAGTGCAATAAGTTTACTGAGCCATTTTAATTATTGCCATCTATTCAAAGGCCAAAAAATAGCAAGTCTTTGGCTCCATTTAAAATAGAATTAAAATTCATCGCTTTGTAACGGAAGGAAAAAAAGTCAAAGGTTGTCTGAATCTGTTAAAGTACACCCACTTGAATTATAATGAGTTTGTAAAGTTGGCAAAATCCCACCCATGATCAAGCCTCCAAGGGCCCCAAATTTTTAGAACAGTATCGGAATAACAGCAGCATACTTTGAAAATTTAACAGTAAAAAGGAATCATAAACAAATAATTACTCCGCATAATCTTAGTACATGGGCAATTGTCCATCTAGAGAAGGATCAGTACCTGCACCGTAACTGACGGAGATTAGCTTCCCTTCTTGATACATGAACTCCTTTACACAACTTATTTGAATATTCTCAAGAACCTCCAACCAAATATCATCGATTTCTGTGATACCTTTACCAACACCTTGCTTCTGCTTCCCGCTGTCTCCGGTCAAATCATCATTAACGTATGTATCTTCATAAGGAACCCTAACACCTTGCTTTCTACCTGATATCTTACTACCTTCCTTACTAACAGAAGGGCTCCGTTCATGGTTCTTTCGCCGACCACCATTATCAATTGATAGACGTCTCCCACTATTAGACACCACACCATGGTTCATTCCACTTTTCCTGGCCACAACCCCGCCATCGTTCAG
>JAUEKU010175665.1:0-10742 GCA_032274805.1 Gypsophila paniculata | reverse complement strand
CAAAGTCTCTTGTTAATGAATTAAGCAAAAATCTTCAAGCATCTCAGTTTGTTTATGCCGTTGTTTATCGCGTCGTTGATGATCTCCATCCTCTACAACCATATATCATATGGTACGTATGTTTTTTTCCTTACAATTTGAATATGTTTTAGTGTATATGCTAAGTGGTTTTGTCTAAAGTTAAGTACCGGCTAAGAAATTCAAAATTTTAAAATTACGTTATTTGTGAAACAATGTCTCTACTTCAACCCTGTAAAAAATAATTGATTTTTAAGGACCTGTTTCCGTAAATCCGTAATCATCATACTATATATTAATCCAATGTAGAAAACATATATGGCAGCATGAGATTCATTTGGATTTGGATGATGTGTCGCGACCACAATAAAAACGCTGATGTGTCAAAATAATTGAACATCTCAATAGGTTCAACCAATCAAAAATAATTACTAACTCAGTTAGCCTTTGGTAAGACAGTCTTATTTTAAGTTATCATAAGACTATATTACAAAGGGTTACAATTAAACATTAATTGGTTTTAAATAATATTAAAATGGTAACATAATAAAAATAGTTACTATTCATGATTAAAGGGATACGAAATATATCAAATTAGGTACCAAAATAAAGGATTACTAATACCTTTAAAAGTGTTACCAAATTAATATAAGTGGTCACTATTAAGTATTAACTACATGTCTACATGTAATGTGGTCTTAATTTAATTTAGATTTTTTTGTCAGACACTACCTTACATTTACCTCATTTTGCGAGGAACTACCTTACATTTTTTTTTCAAAAAACTAACTTACACTTTCAAAAATTTGTCAAACACTACCTAAACATCCGTTAACTTTTTGTGTTTGACCGTCAGTTTTTCTAACTCTTTTGTCTCCTTTTCAAACCCATTGTCACACCCCTTCATTCTTTTTTCCCTTTTCACCCTTCATTCTTGTCTTCTATACTCCTCACCAAATCACTTATAAACACCAAAAGTTTCAAAGTCTCATCTACGTTTTCATCATCTTCGTGTCTGCAACAGAAGCTCACCCAAATTCATTGACATTACTCTGTTGCCGAAGGAATTGAAGGCAAACTAACTAGAGGGAAGTAAGGGTTATACGGGCAATTAAAGGAGATGAATGTTTAATTTGTTGGGACGAGAGTTTCTTGAATTGAGAGTTTCTTGAATTGAGTGCGGATGAGGTTGTGGTTGGAGGAGGAGGCGTCCAGCAGGAGGGCGGAGTACGTAGTGGTTGTTATGGGAGGTGGAAGGAGGAGAGGACACAAAGACGGTGAGGATGTGGGTGGCGGAGACACGAAGGGAGCGTCAGACGATGGCGGGGGAGGAGAGAAGTTCCAGGGAGTATTGAAGGGCCAAGGTGAAGTTACGAAGGCGGAGGTGGGTGTCGGCGAAGTTAAACAATTGGGACGGCTCCAAGGTAGGTTCTTCACCTCCATCTTCCTCCTACGTCCCCACGTCCACGCTGCTGCTGGTGGTTTTTTATGAGGAGGAAAGGGGTTTTAAAATGGAGCAAAGGTACGTTAGTCAACGACGGTCAAGCATAAAAAATTAACGAAAAATGGACTTTGGTACTGTTTGACAAATTTTTGAAAATGTAAGATAGTTCTTTGCAAAAAAATAAAAATGTAAGGTAGTTCCTCGCAAATGAGGTAAATGTGAGTTAGTGTCTGACAAAAAAATCTTTTTTATAAATAGTTTCTTTTATAGTGTTTTAGCAAAAACATTAAACAAAATACACAAAATTTTTGTTATACGGTGTCTCGGGACCCCAAGTCTCATAGAGTGGATCCGCCATTGGTTTTATTGTTTATGTTTGATCTCTTTCGTAAAATTGATAACTCTCACCTAATGTAAACCACTTTTTCAAACTTTCAACCTAATCTAATTTTTTTTTTCAAAACTCCCAGCTTTTATAAGATTTATTTTCTCATATCACTACGAATTTGAAAATCCTGCAATTGTAAGTTATAATTTAAATTGAAATTTAATTTATACTCCTTTTTAAATTTTAACCCTTAATTCGTTAAGGAAAAATTGTGAATTTTCTATATTACCCGGCCCCTGCATAATTAATTAACATGCATCATCTTTACAAAAACAATTTTTATCTCTATTTTCTTTAATTTAAGGGATAGAGTTGACAATTTACCAAATTGCTTAAATAATCATTCTAAAAAAGAAATTAGAATAATAAAATTGGTGGAGGGAATATTAATTTAGTGTTAATAATGCACGTAATTCTTTGTTGACAATTATTATCAACAAATTGGAAGGGATTTTGGTGAAAATTTCAACTCTTACGATCTGAGATATAGCTGATACACAATAAAACTCGTCCAGTTAGACGACTTTTCGCTTATTATTCTAGCTAACATAACATCTCCCACTATATCTCGTATCTACGACTATTATTATCGAACTGTTATAGAATAGAGAAAGAGAGAAAATTAAGAGTTAATTGAGAGAGAAAAGTTAACCATCTTATTCATGTATGAGTGCGTATATATAGTACAAATGAGGAGATTCACTAAAGAAGACCTAACTACACAATATGGGCTATTAGCCCAATGGACATCCACATATCCATATTAATGGGTTTATAACAGAATATAGATTTAAATAAATTTTGAAATTAGTGGTGAATTTAAGCTAATCCTAAATCCTAAATCCTAATCCTAAATCCTAAATCCTAAATCCTAAATCCTAAACATCTTAAAAGCCACAACATCTACCAACTATTCCAGCTACAGTTGCCCACTTCCCTTTCACGCGGAGCTCTTTACGCCAACTTCCCTGGGCCTTTACCTCCTCTTTCACGTGGAACTCTCTCCCCATGGGCCTCCAACTTTTCTCTCACATGGGCCTCCAGTGGGTCGTTAATTTCCAGTTTCCCTTTCACGTAGCCCTCCAGTTTACAGCTTACTCCCATGGGCCTCCAGTTTTTGAGTTAGGGATTTGAAGGTACTTGATTTAGGGGATTTTATTTTATAAATCGTTGAATTGATGTGGAAGTACAGTGAGTGTGTGTAAGGGTATGTTTATGGCAGGCTTTGAGGGCATGGGTGATTGTACTACACAATTGATGTTAGTTGGTTCATGTATCCTTATCCTTAAATCTTAAAAGTCAAGGTATGAAAGTGTTTAATTTTTTTGGGTTGCTTGAAGACGATGAACTTGAGAAATTTAATTATTCTTGTTTTTGAACGAAAAGTTAAACGGAGTATCATAGGAGTGAAGATTGCTTTTGATTGGTATTAAAGATTAGATTTTTATATATTTTTTGGTACTAATTTAATGTTTAGGTTAATGTATTTTATTTTTGAATACACAATTTATTTGTTTGTGTTTTTCCTTTTTGAGTTCTTGTGAGTATTTGGATCTTCAATCCTACTTTCCGATTTATCATTAATTTGGAACATTTGAAGACCTTGGTTGGAATACCGAGAATAGCCTTCGTCTTGAAGTGCCAACAATTCTTAAAGGGAACCACAACCCCTTAGTGACGTTGACAAATACTGTGACATGAGAAAACGGATAGGAGCATTGAAGGATAGCATGACATGATCATGAAGAGAACCATGGTGTCAGGTGTGGACTTCTCTTAGCTCTCTACCCAATTGGTCCAACAAGATTGTTAGTCCTATGTTGATTAAATATTCATTTTGGCAATTGTGACTGTGCTTTTATATGGTTGATTTTCTTACCGCTTTACACGGGAAAAATTAAAGACATAGTGGTTCTGAATGTGCCACCAAAATGTAACACCGTCTCATGATAAATTATTGTGAGATAATTTTTACAATTGAAACATAAAGGGGCACAAAAAAAGTACATTTACACAAAGTAGTAAAATAATTACTCGGTAAAAATGGTTAATTAGGTGTCAAAACTATATTGGGAAGGGCCAAATTGACATTAAGTTTGAAACACCAGAGCGTAAATCTTATAAAAGACCGTCATAACTCACAAATTGAAAGACTGTCAATAAGTGAATTCATGTTAGTTAGTCATAGTGTAAAAGAAAGTGGTCTTACACAATTCATAGCGAAATCGTCGATTTTGAGACTTTACGCAAGTTCTGTGGAATTGCCCCCTATTTCATTTTTTGTATAAATGTAGAATTGTCCAATGCTATTTGAGCATGCTCTTATTGGTTTGAGCTATAATTGTTGTTTTTAGGATGAATGGGAGGAGATTTTAAACGAGTTAAATTCACTTAAGAAGCGGCTCAAGGAACTGAAGGTTGGTTCTCTTGCCTCACTCAGCACTCGTGATAATTAAACGGCAATTTGAAGGGGTCATTGGCGTAGTTTTAGGTTGTAAAAATTGCAAGACACTATTTACCTTTTTCCGACCGTTTAATAATCACTCACATATAGCGTGATGGTGCCCAAAGTTTAGTGCTTACTTGCTGCCATGTAAATATGTAATGTGGCGTGATTGCTGGAATATACTCCATGATGTCACTCAAAAGTTGTGGGATACCAAATATAAGCATGATGATAATGTTACATATAATTGGCCTTTATCGACTGTGTTTTTGTGTGGATTGGGGTCCGAAACTCCAAACTTTGCTCATTTGCATATTTTGAGCTTCTCTGAATTTGTCAATGTATTGAAGCGAAATATGGAGTATACAATAACCCCTTGTTTGAGTGCATGGATTCAGAGAGAAAGAAAGTGAAGCGGTTTTGGATAATAAGTTGGTCGAAGGAAATTGATGGGAAGGGAATGAAGGAGTCGATCTACCCTCCAACAAGCCAAATTCTTCCAACATAGGAAATATAGATGTGTAGTCGATGCCCTACATACCCTTTCCTTGTAATAGTTTAACCAAACAATGCCTAATGCTTTGGTTTCTGTGGTAGGATCATGAAAGGGCATATTTCGATTCAGCTGATTGGGCTCTAGGAAAGGTGTGTATCTTTCCTTGGGTCTGAGAAATTTATGCTTCCGTAGGAAACTAACTATTAACGCTCCTTGTATCTATTTTAATGTGCTTTTTTTTTTTAATGTGGAAACAGCAAGGTACGGGGAAATCGAAAGGTCCACTTGAGGCTCTTCGACCTAAGTTGCAGGTATGTCTCATGTTTATGGAACCTTCTGTATAAGATGTGTGAGCATTACTCATAGATTTATTTCAAATTGACTGTATAAGATGTATACAGAAACTGTTGCGCTTTGAATGAAAAAGAGGTGGTTTAGTTTTTGAATGTAGTGTGGTTAGAAGTAATCTTTGATTACTTCCACAGTTCGAAGGATTTGCTTAGGTTTTTCATGTAGTAAGATGTTGGAATTGTTGTTCTGCGTAAGTGATTGCTTGAAATGATGGTAATTATTATTGTCGGGTAATAGATGTATAGAACAAAAAAAATTAGAGAAGATTTACGGTGATGTTCTATCATTTTTCATGCTCACGTGTGTACCACACGCGCAGTTTGATGACTATCGATTAACTGGTGGTGGTAGATAATGACCAAATAGTTGTCCAGTCCGAGTGATGGATTTGGAGCATGATCAATATTTTATACCTTAATTGAACCGTTGTAAGACATGTAAGAATGTTTGTGGGTCAAACTTTATGTGAGGTTGCAACGGTCTGATAAAAATACCTAGCCTACATTCACATTGGCAATGAGGAATTTTATTTCTTGTACATAGTATGTCAAGTTGAAAATAAATATTTAATAGTATGTCAAGTTGACAATCTATCACTGAGAAGTACTGGGACTGGGAGCTAGCCAATGAGACAAAGCCAATATGGGTAAGTGCACGGTGCATTTTCGTTTGTACTTGGTCTTTAGTATCTTTTGATTGGTATTTTTGTGTACTCTTATGGTATGAGTGTACTTGAGCACTTTGTTAAACGATGCTGATGTGCCTATTTGACGCAGATGCGAAATGCTAAGGAAGTTCAGAAAGAAGAGTACTTTGCACTTCAATGAATTCCTAGACCCTCTTACATACACTCATTTCACGACAGAGGTATCATACATGTATCCTTTTCTCCCTGTTATGTGGGGTTTATCGGAGCTGTGATTGGCTTACTTCATTGCGTGAACATTATTATGCAGGGTGAAGTGGAGTTCCGTAGTGTGCTATATATTCCTAGAATGGCACCTTTGAAGAATGAAGATGTAGTTAATCCAAAAACGAAGAACATACGTCTGTTTGTAAAACATGTGTCTGTTTCTGATGATTTTGATGGTGAACTGGTTAGTACCCCTTTATTTGTTTTGTTGCTTGTTTGTTGTCTACTTTTACTGCCTAATTGGTACCATGCAGTCCTATTAGTTTGCAAATATTCATTTCTTTAACTATGTTGATAAATTAGGAAGTCTTGAACACCTAGCCACCTAGGGGAAGGTGCCCAACTCTACTTCTTAAACTTGTTCATCCTTAGTTATGTCCATCAACCGAATTATACATTTCATTCTTAAGTTGTCACATCTAAGAATGCTCTGCTGTTAGAAGTTGTATAGTTCTCTTGATCTTTAATTCTCTATCTGCTCTGTTGTGAATGCATCATCTTCTCAGCAAAAGTACATAATGAATTGTACAACGTTTACGGGTAATGATGAATTTAGCTGTTCAGGGCTCATGTAAAAAACCGTAACTTGAATGTACATGACTAGCTTCCTTCTGGGATTCTGAATAAGCAAACAGAAAAAATGAAAAAAACCCATACGGTACTCAATCATGTGTCGGAGCATTTTTTGACTTGTGTACTTGTGATTGTATGGGGTTCTAATGTGTTCCTAAGCTTAGGGGTTGTGTGCATGGCCAAGGTATGGTTGACCAACTTAGATTGATTATACGCTATTTTCTTTTCTTTCTAAACAACCTGTGTGGTGATTCTAATGTGTTCCAAGTGGTTACATTCTTACGTGGAGGTAATCAACATGAGCGGCAACTTATATTGTCATCATGGCTCCTAAATTACAGTTTCCTCAATATTTGAGCTTCGTTAAGGGTGTTGTGGATTCAGATGATCTTCCTCTTAATGTTTCACGAGAGATTCTTCAAGAGAGCAGAATTGTAAGGACCTGGTTTATAGTCTTTTTTTGTGTCTTCTTAACCATTCTTTCAAGTTACTGTATTGCGCGAATGACAGATTGATACATCGTCATACGTAAATGTGATGAATTTGTTCAAATTTGACGGTAAATTTTGACGCTCTGCATCAGATATGTTGGTTGTCTGATAGGCTGATATGTAATGTGTGTCCACATCTGTGTTCAGAGAAGAATGTGCTCGGCTCTTTGCAGTGGAGCTGCACGTACGTTGACGACAACTTGGTTCGAAAAGAAAAGGGGAAGCGAGTACATTACGGGCAGAACCCTACTTCTGCCTTCATGTAGTTGAACCCAAAAGTGGTTTAATTTGTCCACGGAAGTGGCTAATGAAGCAGGAGCTCGTTATATTTCACCAATGATATGGATATTGATGAAGAAGAGGATGTCATCTACTTCACCGATTCAAGCAGTACATTTCGAATAAGGTAACCTGCAAATCACTCACTATGCTACATGCTATTAGTTCGCATAGGATGTTACGAGAAGAGGGGAAGAAGCGATGACTTTGTCTGATTTTGATATAATCAATGTGAATTACGGTCACGCCTTCCCAAATGGAATAACATTGAGCTTATACCCGACATGATCTTGAGGTACTGGCTTAAGGGCCCTAACTTCGGCAAAATCGAAACATTTGCTGAATTGTCCGGATACCCTAACAACATAAGGAGAAACGCAAAGGGCGAGTTTTAGGTTGGTTTGCACTCTAAGAAGACCAGGTTAGCCGACTGGCTTTTGCAGCCCCCGTGGGTCAGAAAGACGTTCCCACTAAAGCTATCACTTAACTTCCGACAACTCCACATTTTGTTTGTGGGAGGGCACCATGCCATCGCCGTGATACTGAGCACCGAAGGACGGGTACATTAGTGAAGTTGAGGTGAGGATGGGAAGTTGTGGTGGATTCAGTCAGTTAAGATGCCTTCTATTTGGGTGTATGATTTGCATTGATCAATTCACAAATTGTTGTATGCAAATGTTTGAGAATTGGAAGTGTGTATGTATGATTAATGTTTATATTTTGGAGTGAATAATATGGCCTATATGTGACTATCATTCTTCCCTTTGTAGCAGTAGTGTCAACTTTAAATCTTAGGGCACTCGAGCTGGGATTTGAGATAATTTTGAGGCAGTTCAGTATTCATCTTTTCTACTCTCATCTACTCCGCAATGATTGTCTCATTTACTTTATGCACGGTAACTAAGAAAAACTAATAAAGTAATAAAAGTAATAGACTTAATATTAAAATAAAAAATATAGAGAAAAAAATCATTGGAGTAATAAAGTGATGACATTATGTGGGGTTATTGTAGGAAATTTATTATAAATATTATCGTTAAATGAACAAATTAGCACAAAACTAAGATCTTGATCTGAACTTAATAAGTTCATGATGAAGGTTAAAAGGACTCGAGTAGTCATTTAAACTTCGCCATGAGAAAATTTTATACTCCATAAGTTACAATCTTTGGAAAACCCCATTGACCACACTAACCACATACATGAAGTTGAGAAGGCAAAAATTTATAGGCATACAACTAAAACCGAAAATTAGGAACGATGGTAATTGAAATAAAATATAATGGTCTCCAACTTTAAAGAAGTAGCAAACAAATTATATTCCAATTTAATTAAGCCGAATAATTTCAATGGGTAGATTATACCACCGGTTGTACGTAACTCTATGTACAACTATTTTTGTGATTTTGATTTTCGTCACAAAATTTTCGAGTATTGTTGTAAAATTTTTGAGCTTTAATAAAATTTATCATTTAACTCAACAACGTGTATAAGCTCAAAACCAATACATACATGCTCAACTAAAATTGAATTGATTGTATTATAAGTGGTATAATAAGTATTTGCCAAATAATTTTACCGCATTGGGGGACCGTGCGCGCTAGCGCACGGTCCAACAACTAGTATATTAAAAGGCAAGTGAATGCACCACAAGCCACCATTTGCCCAAATTTGCTACTTTCACACAATGCACCATAAGCTTCTATTTTCCAAAATTTATCAATTTATGAAGCTATGTGTCAAATTCAATCATACTATCTTATAATATATTAAAAATAAATATAAAAGGATAAGCAAAAATATTAATTAACCATCAATAATGAAACCCTTTCACTAGCCCCTTGAATTTATTTTTATAATATGATGTTCAATGTTATATCGCTAATTCTAAATGTTTATTCAAACTAAAATATAAAAGTAATTTTAAAATATAGAGAAAAATTAATCATCAAGTATTAACTTCAATTTATAAATGGAAAAAAATAAATTTTTTAATGAATGAGTAAAATAGTAGAAGATGAGGGGTTAAAACAGGAAGATAGGAAAAAAAATGTAGGAATCGAAAATCGAAATAAGGCTTAAAATGAAAAATAATAGGTTGAATTATGAATTTCATGCTCTAATATCAAAATCCATCTCATTTGAAAATGATACTAATTAATTATAAATGTGATAAATTATTGTAGTGGAGAGAATATATATTAGTTTTGCATATCATTGTGTTCATTCATTTTGAACATTTTCATATATGATAAAAATATACTTTTATTAATGTTTTGCTCTCCGTAAAACTTATGTCCAAATTAATCGGTATAAACCTTGTGAGTAAAGGAACTTACTTCATACGAACTTTTAAACATAAAATAGTTATAGGAATATATAGTCATAAAAACATATGCATTGAACGAAACATGCATGAAATTAATTATTCTATCAAATTAATAAAATTTTATTGTATTTTTATAAGTTATAAAAAATCAACATTTATTTTATTTAGACGATTAAATTCTTTGAGTTTGCATTCAAAAATTATTAAATTTCATTATTATTGTTTTAATCATAATAATTGCACAATTGTCATCAATTTTATATCAAACGTATAATAAAGTTTTTGTGTTTGAATGAATAGTAGATATAAAGAGAATTTTTATGCTTATTTTAATTTCCTACACAACAATTTGATATTACATTTAGGAAATTAATGTAGATATAAATGTGAATAAAATCCGCTAAATTAAAAATATGCATGAATAATCGTGTTTTTACATGCATATTTTTTTTTACTCTTTTTAACAAGCCTTTAATGATAAGCTTTTAGTGTGATTTTTATGATACTTTATAATGTCTTTTAAAATATTTTTTAATAAATATTCATATATGAATAAATCTAAACATTAATATTTATTTTTCAAATAAATTTAGGATAAAGAAATGAATAATAAAAAAATTTTGAAAATAAAATTAAGTAAAGATATAAAACAAGAAATACCAATCTTAAATATCAAACTCAACACATTTGAAAACCGAATGTTTTATGTTGAACTTCTCCTATTTGGGTCATTCTTATATAATATACATAGCATAAGACCGTCCTATCGTAGATATAAAGAGAATTTTTATGCTTATTTTAATTCTTTTACCCAACAATTTAATACTATATTTGTAGGAAAATTAATGTAGAAAGAAGTGTGAATAAAATATCACCTAAATTAAAAATATGACTAATTTTTTTACATGCATACTTATTTTACTCTTTTTATTTACTGCAATATTTAACTACGAATAAGATGTGTTTAATCAAATAGTGAAATATTAAAATATTTCGTATTTAAAAAGTATGAAT
>JAUEKU010175654.1:0-10743 GCA_032274805.1 Gypsophila paniculata | reverse complement strand
ATGGTGACTTTATGTCTGTGGTTTTGACATTTTGATTTTGACGTTGTCCATAGATGGTTGTGTCTAAGGATTTTTTTATTTTATTTTTTTTGATTTTTTTTATGCAATTATTGGTTGTGGACTCTTGTGCGGGTTTGATACCATATGAACTTTTGACATTTTGATTTTTAGACTAGGGGTTTGACCGTAGAGTTACATGGTGGGTATAGAGATTGAAGAAGTGGTGGTGTTGATGTTGATGCATTTGACGGTGACGATGTTTTTTATTTTTTTTTTTTTTTAATGTTTGGTTGGTTTTGATTCAATTTTAGCCTTTTAGGCGGTAAGTAAGCGATGAGTTTATTAGTTGGCCAAAGAGGTGGTGGCCAAGTTATCAAGCGGTAACCGAGAAGGTTTTCTGTCAAGTATAGTGGTGGCCGGGAGGGTTTTGACCAATGTTTGTGATTGGTTTAATACAATTTAGGGTGGTTTGGTGGTTTTGATGCAACTTAGGGTTGTGTGGTTTTGATGCAATTCACGGTGGTTATAATGCAATTTAGGGTTGTATGGTTTAGATGCAATTTATGGTGGTTGTGCAATTCACGGTGGTTGTGGCAGCGGAATGGTTGGATCTAACTTCAAGGCGTTGGCCTTTATTAAGAGCAACCTGCTTTGATACCATGAAGTTTAGGTGCTAAATAAGGCTAGTATATACAATGGAATAATTCATTAATTACAATGTAATTGCATCCTTTAATTGCTTGATTTAGGGACTAATTGGTGGCTTGATTGATTTGGTGAAATTATATTGATTTTCTTAATACCAATAACAAGTAATGAGGCGCTGCAGCAGGTTTTGGCTTTTGAAGTGAAAAACGCAGTTGGTCAAAGGACTTATGTAGAAGAGGCCATGATCAAGGGAGTTATCAAGAGTGGGTAGTTATCTTGAAGACCCTTCAAAGCTTTGCGCCAAGGCGTTTAGCGAGAAAAGACGTCTCTTGCTTTAAATAGGGAGGAGGCAGCAGCGAAGAAGGGCCAGCTCAAGTACCAAAACTTCTCAAACAAGTTGTTTCAGTCGTAGTATCTAGGACTAGGAGTAGTTTCGTCGTAAATGTAGCATTCAGTTTACAAGATTTCTGGTGTCATGGAGGTAAATCCCTCGTGTTGTTGAGTCTTGTGTCCATACCCTTTGTATCTTTTGAATTGCATGAGCTTGCTCTTTGCCTTTTACTATTATGCTTTTGTTTCACACATCGATTTAGCGTTGGGATTAGTACTATTACTTTTTCTATCATTTTCCTGTCTCGTTTGCTTATACGTTAGAAGATTCAATTAATCAGTTGAACTTGTTATTAGTGGAACGGGCTCTTAGAATTAAGGAGAGTACACAAGGGTAGGAGGCTATTGAGAAACTTTATTACGCAAATAATACGACATCGTCAACTATTACGCTTTGAAAATTTCAAAACAAAATATTGCAAACAAAATACAAAGTAGGACTTCCCGATAATTACTCTCGTATATGTCTTTGGAGTTTGGCCTCTCATTCATGTTCTAAATGTGGACTAAGGTTCTGTTCTTGACATGTCTATTGCAGATGATACCTGTGGCTGCAAATGATGTTGCATTTTCTATTCACGCTGTTTTGATGGGTTTCATTCACGTTGTTCCAGATATTTATCTATGAAGTAAGTAGCCCCTTTGTCATGCTGAACCTTGTAAAATTTTCATGAATTCCAGTACCCAGCGATTCCAGAACTAATTTTTTTTGTCTGCAACTTTATTCAGCGTGGAAACCAAAAGATCTCGAAGATTTCTCTGGCAATTGTTTCTGTTGCATGGTGTGCTGCAGCGATTTGTTTTTTTATTGCTTTGCCAAGCCATTCTTGGCTTTGGCTGATCTCTGTCTTCAAGTAAGAATTTCATTCTTCTTGATGAAACTTTGATCTCTTTTCTTTCTCAGCTTGTGCTACATCAGATAGGGTTCTTGGAGATTGTTTCTTAAAGTACTACTCTAAAATATTAGAGCTATCTCTACGAGGGTCATTATTATGCAAAAGCTAACAACTTCTTTGTCAACGGTTGACATATTTTTCACCTCGATTAAAAAGCACGCCTAGGATGACACACTAGTCATGCCTCAGGCACCTTAAGTGTGTCGTTTAGACTAGGCACCGTTAGCAAGGTACACTACTATACAATTTTAATATCTTTGTAGCCTTACTAGTCTAGCTGTTTAATTTTGCAGCTCGCCTTAGCCCATTATGCCTGCTTTACTCATCAGACTTGTTAGCTAACGCCTAACGGTTAAAATCCTAAATATAGTATTGTAATTGTAGCCCATAATTTTATTCGAAAAGTTCAAATCTGTTTCCAAAAATAGCATACCTCATTTGCCTAAAATGCACTCTTTTTATCACGGGTTCTCTTCTCCTCGTTGCCACAAGTCTCATCAGCTCATTGTGCTTTACGTGTTTCCAAACAAAGTTAACTACTATGGCAGTGAGTAAAAGTGTTTGCCATCAATTTTATACTGAACTGCTGCTATCATTGTGTCTAAATTAAAGTAATGTTTATAGAAAGAATATTACAAATCTAAATTTACCTGCAGAGGTTAGAAAGTCAATCTTGGATAAAAGCACGTCATTTCTTTTGATCTTAGCTAAGAATATATAAGAATATGTGGGACGAGCCAACGCGGAAGCTCTTTGTTAGAATTTTGTTCGATTTAAATCTCAATGTTTAGATTCTAAATTCGATTTCGTAATCATAACAAGGCTAAATGTTACCTGTAACGCCCGACACCTAGTGCCTCTTTGCTACTAGTGTCTATCTGATGAAATCTTTTCCGACTTATATCCTGCTTTTACATTCTGATTTGCAGTACACTTCAAGTTACCTTGACGGTTGTGAAATATATTCCTCAGGTTAGAGTTTGTACCTTTCAAGAATCAGTGCCATAGGTTACTACTTGATGTTACAACTAAAATCGTACTATAGTTTCAAGTGAATTGCTATTTACTGGTAGAGATTAATGTCAGGAAATTCTGTCATAGAAAATATTGGACAATCCCCTACCATCAAATTGAACAATGCCAGCATGACTTCAGGTCTAGATGATGTGTCAATCATCGTTGTATAACCTAATTTGAGCGCGCGATAATTCATTTCACTAAAGTATTTATTAGTCAACATTTTGAGTACCATTTTATGATTTGCATTTGAGAAATTATTGATGATGATCTTTATTATGGTCTCAAACTATGTTATATTGACACTTGACTTTGATGTCTTATTCAGTGCCCAACAGTACTCAACACCTCGACACTTCATTTTAGACCAAAAATGTGGAACTTTTTCATCGAGGCCATGTCCAACAGTCCTCACCGTGTCGTGTTTGACACTTGTAGCTGAGTTTGAGTAGCATAAGTCTCAAATGAAAATTTGAATCATGAAAGCATGCTTTATCATGGTTCCTATAACTTTACACACGAGTAACCCCGTCTTACCCAACACTTAATGAGATCTTTTCTGCAAAAACTTGAAATGCAGGCATTTATGAACTTCTGTCGGGAAAGCACAGAAGGATTTAGCATAGGAAACGTTCTACTAGATTTTCTTGGAGGAGCGACAAATTATGGACAGATGGCCGTGCAGTCTATTGATCAAGGCGAGTTGCATTTCTTCACTCATAATTTTTGTTTGTTCTTGATCAGTATTTCATCTTCAATATTCTTGTATTTGCAATAATGCTCACAAGTATCTTTGTAGGTTCTTGGATTAACTTCTATGGAAATCTAGGGAAAACATTACTCTCTCTCTTGTATGCAATCTCTGAATTTCTTCCATCTCTTGTTCTCTTTCATCTTACTATCCCTGTTTTCTACCTGGAATTTTATGGTGTTGAATTACGCTTAACAGTTTCTTATATTGGAATGTGATGTAGGTTTCCATATTTTTCGATCTCCTCTTCATGATGCAACATTATGTTCTATAGCGCGGAAAGAAGCCGGCATATCTCCCTTCTAAGTTCGACGAGGAAAGCAAGGATGGTCTATTGAAGACTTCTGGGGAAGCGCAAGAAGACGACCTTGCCTAAAGGGGTAGGAACAAAGAAACTGGACTTTGAGATTTATATTGTCTTTTAAATCTCACAAATCATTCATAGGCACCAAAAGACAAGACTGCTATTGTACATTCTTCTTGTATAGACATACAAAATTGTAACATTAGCTCTTTGGTCAACAGGCTAAAAGTTGTGCTTTGCAAGTTAATCCTTGTGTTGCTGTATTATATGTGGTGTAACGACAATGTAAATGCTTCAAATTTGTGAATGGTACAAATGTACAATGAATGAGTGTCGTCAACTCAATAATCCCATGCTCGTTTGCCCACAAAATTCTGCATATTTTTTGCTCTCTGAACTAATACTCACTTCTTATGTTCTACCCCTCAGATTCGTCTATTTCCTTATGTTTCAGTTTTTTGTGAGAGATTTTGAACAAACGTAAAGAGATAAATTCAGATAAAGTACTTGATTGTATATGATTTTCTTTCTATGCCGTTGTGCTCAATTAAATACATTTTTGCTTATAGCTACATCTTGTAAAACAGGGGAAATGTCAATTAATTCTCAAACCCTTCACTCTACCCTTTCAAGGATATACTATCCCATATAATTTTAATATAAAGCATTGTTGTGAACAAGCTCTATGGACAAAAGCTACATAGTGTGTGTCGTTTCAAACTTTCAATACCCAGGGGCAGATTTGGGGGGATATTTTACTCCTTCCCATCCAATCCAAGCTGCCCAATTATTTTTTCATATTTGTCAAAACACATTTTGCGACGATAATATTTAGTTGTATATCATAAAAAATTATAAAAAAATCGATATTCTTATTATATTCATGAACACAAATTAAAAAAAAAATCACACATGATTACATTATGTTTTATACATTGCAAATAATATCAAAGATTTTCTACCCATATAAATAGTGCCCAAATGATTAGTGGAAAGTTTGGATTGGATGAAAGAGAATAAAAATACAAGGAAATCAACCATTTTCTTGGTAGAAAAATATGATTTGATTCATAAACTCGATGAATAGCTCATCAATTTTTGTTTTGATTTCATGCAATCGAGGAAGGAGTTTCGCCAGTTAAAAAAAAGGACGGGAAGTGTATCCCAAAGAATGATACAGATCAAATTAATAATGATACGTAGTACGTATATCTGCCTTAAAACATCATGTCACTTTCCAACAAATGAACACTGAAAGTTCGATTTCCAATCATATTGTACATAACAATCCACATATCTTTGATTGTTGAGTTGCAGCTATAACGTAGAGCCACCATCCCACCGTAATGCTGTATTTTCAGTTCTCTATTGCTGGCGTTTCACTCAATCTGACAGAACGAGGAAGCGTAAACTCAGCAAATATAGGATAATGTGAAGATGGATAACACCCATCGATATTATCATTCACTACTTCACACAAAATTGGTACAAAAGATCTCCCTCTAAACAAAATCCAATCTACGTGGAGATCTTGAGTTTGGCGATCCCAACAGAGACAAAGCGCTCTAAAAATCAACTTCAGGAATTCTACAGCTCCCTGTTTGTTGCCTACACATCAACAATAGAAAGTCAGGACTCAGGAACAAGACATAAAACGTATTTGGGCTGCATCCATAAGAAGAGAGAGATAGAGAGAGATAGAGAATAGCGTCTTAGTTTGTAAAGAGGAAAAATTCTCTACTCATTGTTTGATGTAGGACATCACAATTATGTATCCACGATTAGAGGTTAGCAACTTTCATCTTAATGAAGATTTAAAAACTTTGAAGTTACCTTTGAATCCATGATAAGTCCGAATTAAAGATACATTTTTTCTAACGCGCGCATTTGGCCATGTATCTCTCATATCACCTACAACGCCATGCTCCCTGCACAATGATCTTTGGAGTTAACATAAATTTTTTACAAATTGAATCCAACTTATCTGAACCATAATTCAAAGCTTTTTCATAAATAGTCAAAAGGTAACACGTAGGTAACCAAAGACAGTTCTATTATGACCGCTTGAAGTGAAGTACTCATTTTCTATCAAGTAGCTTTGCTTTTGCATAGAAGCCGTCTCTCGCTTATTTTGGAAGGACTTGACTTGAAGAATTCTTGTATTTGCTGAATATTTTAAAGTGGATAAGGAGTAGGGAAGAAAGTTTAAATAACAGGCTTGCAAAATAAGACAAGATTTACATAATTTCAGGCTTTCAGCAAATATGTTGCCAAGTTAATAGTCAGTCATGTTGTGTTTTTTTCTTGATATGCTCAATTGTTACTCCAAGTTAATCGTTGCTGAAAGACATTTTTGATGTGTTTAATCATTACTCCATGTGACGCGTCTACGAGTCTATGAGACGTGACGGGCTCTAACAACATACATTCTGACTAACTCTCCCAACAACAATTACGTTAGAATCGTTTCCCAAATTGGAATATTGCACTCTAATATATACAAGAGTACTTATAGGGTTCACTGAGGCACTCCAAAAGCTCCTTTCTAAAATTGTTAAATCATGAGTCATGATGGTTGAGTTCTAATTTTGCGACTCACAGTATATCAGCATAGTTCATTAACATAATTAGAGCGATGAGCAGAAGGCAAATAAATATGTGAAACAGCTCGAAATTACAAAAAAAAAAAAAAAAATAAAATAAAATAAAATAAAATAAAATAAATAAATAAATACATGTAATTGGCAAGTGCTTGTTCATAGCTAAGTGATAATAATGAACCGTGAATAAATGTTTGTGAGGAAGCAGACATATACCTTGATCTCCCAAGAAGAAAACGTCCTGTAGTTGATTCTTTCTGAGTGTTAAATCCTCCACAATAAAGAACTGGCAAGGTAGGAGGTAATGACGCAATATGTTGCCATGTGAGTAAAGCACCTCTTCGGCGTGCACGAGGACAAGAATCATCCATGTTTGTGTTTACAATTTGAAATGAAAAACCAGGAGGTTCGACTCCCCTAAGCTGAAATGTGTGGATACTATGTCAAAGAAACACATTGCTAGTAGCAATAAAACCATCAAATTCTCATTATGTAAACAAGAAATGGCAAGGATATCGCCCATGTAGCAATGCAGGGGGTCACCGCTCCCCATGACACACTTCCAGGAACAGATGGAGATTCTGACAGCCAAAAAGTTCCACCTTCCACCACCTCAACCTTCACAGAGTGATAATAGTTAACCAAGCAATTAAGCAAACAAAAAATTAAAAGGTCATCTGCTTGAAAAAATAACGGTATTTCCTAGCAGTAACAATCAAAGCACGACTAAGGGTAGCCAAATAAGATACAGAATACTGTATACCTTGTCCTTGTCAAAGAAGATAGCACAATGCTCATCTGAAGTGTCTTCAGCTCCTTTTCTAGAGATCCCAACACGCCCATAACCTTAAATGTTTCAAAATTCAAACATCTTTAGGGTAGACGGTAACAAGTAGCTAGGAAGCCCTCAAGATTGGTAAAAATGAGTCAAACAATGGACCATTGACCAATGTGGTACAAAATAAGAAATCAGATGAGATACCTCTAAATGCCATGAGATTGAGATCACAGAGACAATCTAAAGTCCATTAACTGATTAGACAAATGTTGGATTAACTGATATTCCTAATAAATTGAACAATGAGAAAGTGCAATTAGTACGTACAATGAACATTTCGTACATAGAAAATAGGAAGGTCGATCACTATTATTGTCTTTTAATCCTGAAAAAAGGCATATGAAGGAGTTTTCAAATTTTAGATTTTCCCAATGTAAATAATAGCTTACCGTAAATAGTAAAGCCACAAAAACTATATTTACCAGCCTCTCTAAGATCAGTTTTTACTCAGAGACCAATTATGAAGTTGAGGCAATGATACTACAAAATAAAATAAAGAAAACGTACATTAGAAAAAGCAAAATTAATCACCTGGCAATCCTTGCTGAAGATAATCCAACTGCAACATCAAACCTGCTTACAAAGAAAATTTTCCTGCCTCAGCTTTAGGATTCAGCGGGAACTAGGAAAATCCTAAGCACAGACAAGAAGTGAAAGATTCATAAGGCTAACAAGAAAAGACCTTGCTGTGTACACAAAATCGTTGGCGAATAACTGGTTACAACACTAATGCACAAATCTTTCCTCTTTTCCCATGAATTAGGACTGTCTGCAGGCTGGTCACCATGGAGGTTAAAAGTCATCACAGTGAGTGACAAACTCATTTTTTGTTTACTGCATTAAAACACAATCATTTCATATTAGATTTCCAGTGACCCAAATGTTTTCCGCAGGATTAAGTAGTACTATGACCTGATTTCACCAAACAAAAAGATTCCACTTAAACCCTAAGGTATCTCAGTATGCCATCAGTTTTCACTCTTCATATAGTTTCACACTGGGTTTACAGCCAAGTTAAGTAGTATCACTGGTCTTGCTCAACTTACTTTCTTCGTAATCCATCCTGCATCAAATCTAATACGGAGTATCACTCTTTTACCACAAGTTATCACATTTTTTGTGTTAAATTAAAGAATCTAGTAAGCCAAATGAATTAGTCACTCCATTACAACCAATAAGCCCAACGGTCCCAGTTTTTGTGAGGGGAAATTTCGCCAATATCGCTTCAAAATGAGGTATAGTAAAATTGGCAATTCTCTCCAAATTCTTTATCATACAGTCAAGTTTTGGTATCAAAACCTTTATTTAAGATCGCAGTCCAAGCTCACTATTTTGGGGCATCTTTTTTTTAACAAATAGACACAATTTTCATCATGAATTGGTTTGTGATCACGATATCATTATCATCTTACAGGGTCCTATATGCCCCAAAGTAAGGCAGAAATCTGAAAAGACAATATGTAACGGCCATTAGGGAAAGTACTTTGAGAGTTTTTGTGCTAAGCCTACGACCTGGATTAAACGTGCAACAACGTATTCAACACTCATGATGACATGATGTAACATGATGCTAAATAAAATTAATACCTAAAACTCCGTATCAAGTATCAAGTTTGGCAAGTTTTACACCTCACACAAAGTGATACATAGGTCAAACAAAATCTAGAGTTATTCAGTCACTAGTGTGATCACATCTAGTCCACAAGTAATTGAAATAGCAGTAAAAGCTACCAAAAGTAGAAATGTCACGATGACCACATACAATGTCTGCAACAAGTATGCGAAGTCTGATTACAAGACATTTACCTTTACTGTGACCTCAACCAAAACCTTGATTTCAAACCATTGTGCAAGTACATAAGTAACGCAACTATATACCAGAATAACTTGATCTTTTTTTTTTTTTTTTTTTGAGACTCAGAATAACTTGATCTTTTAAGTATAACTAATGTTCCCCTTTAAAGTTATTCGAAAAAGAGTCGGGTATGCAAAGGAGCTGAACCAGAAATGAATTGTTGGTAGGGCTAAATCTATAACGTAAACAAATGAAGTGTTTTTTTTTTCAGTTTCACACTATCTTCGATAGGAAATTATTTTTCTTTATCTTTCGTATAACCTAGGACGTACCTATGATAAGAATGTGTTGTAAAATACATTCCATTTGTCATAAGGTTAAAAATTAAGAGCATGAAAGAAACACAAAAAGTAGCTATCAAATTCTACTAGATTTTCCAAGAAAAACCGTATGTTAATATAAGGAATACATCAGCACAAATTAAATTGATTCTGAATGATTAAAGGTCTTATGGTTATGCATCCGTAATTTTATTTGAAAGTTAACCAAAAAATATTATTGTCAAAAATTAGTGGCACTTTTTATAAGATTAAAAACTCGAATCAACTTTTAAATTAAAAAAAAAATAATATTCTACTCCGTATGATTTATGAGATAACACTAAGAGAAATTTAATAACTAAGATACAAATAACACAAAATCGAAAGTGAGACAGTTTCACAATAACTTTATTGTAAGACGTCTCACACGAAAATGTGGTTTTGTGATGCTGTTATTATATTTTTTTAACAAGGTTATGTTTGGGTTATACATTTTATACATGGTTAAAAGAAAATTGAAACAAGAAACAAGAGAGATGAGTAAGAAAGGAAAAAGTTTTTAAAAACACAAATTTTCATTTGAGATGGTCGTGTTTCATGAGGAGAAATGAAAAAAGGAAAATCAAACTCCAAAGTAAAACCAATAAAGAGGCTGATGCCCATGCCCATGCCCCTCGAACCCTCGACCTCAAGAAACCAAATGTTGCTCTCTACCACTATATCGCTAACATCTTCCAAGATACTAACACACTTAATTTTATTTGTTGCAAAACCAACCCGGGCTATAGCCCATATAGCCTTATGGCTAGGTCCGCCCCAAGGTATGCACTCTATGCATTTAAGATAGGGCTGAGCAAAATATCCGAATATTCGAACCGACCTGATATTCGAACCGAATTCGATCCGAAAAATTGGATATCCGATCCAAAAAAAATTTCGAATCGGATATCGGATCGGATACGGATATCATTTTCGGATATCCGTATCTTATCTGAATACATATGATTTCCTTAAAAACCTTTGTATTGCATACATATATGACTAGGGGTGAGCAAAAATATACGATACGGTTTTAGTATACGGATACGATACGGTATACGATACGAAATACCGTATATACGGATTCCGTATACACGGTTTTTCCGTGTACACGATTTTCGTGTATACGGTTAAACCGTATCGTA
>JAUEKU010175643.1:0-10743 GCA_032274805.1 Gypsophila paniculata | reverse complement strand
GTAGGTTTCTGTACTCTTCTGTCTGTTCTAGAAATGTATCTTTATGCTAGTTTCTTTAAATGATCATTGTTTCATTAGTTATGGAAGGCAATCGTGGAGTAGATTAAGCATGCAATCGAAGTTCTAGTAGATTAAGCATGCAATCTGGTTTCTAAGGTCAATTATTGATTTGTTACAGGATTGATTCACTCACAGTGCTACCCACCTTATGTGGACCACAAGATGCTTATAAGATTTTGTCTCTGTGCCCATCTGTTCAGTCAGCCCTTAAGGTGACACCGCATACCGTCAAATGTATTGTGCTAATTTTATTTTTATTTTTATTTACACTTGTGTTTATGATTTGCCATCTTTGGTTTCAGTCTAATACAGCATTAATTGTGGGAGAGACTTATGTCCTAAGTGATGGTTTCATCAAGGTATGAGATAAACAGTTCTGAAAGCGAATAGATAATCAAATTATGTAGTTATGTTTCAGTAGCAGTTGATGATTTTAGACCACAACTATCATATTTTGCTTCACAATCAATCCTGATTACTGATACAATTGAGGTTCATTTTGTAGGATGTCTTCAGTCGATTGGAGAAGGACATGCCAGCCTTAGCTGTTACTCCAGTTTCTACTCCCGCTGTAGGTGATGGGAAGCCACAGTCCAAGGAGAGTAAAGGTGGAAGGGATTCGGCTAGAATATCTGAATTAAACGAGGAGAGTGGAGGTAGAGCAGGCACAGAACGAGGTTCTAAGAAAAAGAAAGGAAAATCCACAGGTAATACTAAGAGTTCTGTCACAGAAGTTGATCTTGATAATCAAGAAGTCATCCCCACAAAGTCTAAGAAAAACCAGAGAAAAGGCAAGGACTCCTCGTCATCACAGAATTCAGAGTCAAAAAGATCGAAAGAGAACAGTGTAGATGTTCCGTCAGAAGATTGGATAATTGACAAGATCTTGACTTTGGTTCCTGAGTTTGAAGAGCAAGGTCAGTAAATCATTTCATATCCACTTTGCAGCTCTCCCTGCTACAGTAAAATGATACATAGTGGCGTTTATGTAGGTATTGACGATCGTGAGGTAGTTCTTAAACCTTTGGCAAACCATTTGAGACCTATGTTACTCACCTCATGGAATGAAAAACGAAAGACAATGCTGGCAGAAAATTCAGATAGGATGAAACATGTCCTCGATAATATGCAAAAGAAGCTTGATGAGGTTAGCCTAGTTGGATCCCTTTCTAAAAATGTTGAAAACAATTTGTTATTGAAGTTGGACATTATTAAGGGAGAGAATGATTTCAAGGGTACAGCTGTGCTTATGTTATTAAAATGCGGTGTCAGGATGTGACAGATGTAACGTAGCAGGTCGCAATACTTCTTGAGTACTTAGAATTGACCTGGTTTTCCATTATGGCCTATACCTTTTTTTACCATTTTGCGAAACATATGTTTTTCAAAAGTAACGGGTAATATTGATTAAGTCGCTGAAATATTGTTATGTGACAATTATACATTGATATATTTGTTTGATGCGGCCAAAATATCTACGTTTTTCTATAAGGGCGTTAAATAACAGTAAGTAAATTATCGGCAACTCTGGAGTGCCTTTACAGGGATTAATTAACACCATGACTGATCTATAATAGTTTCTCGGTTTTCCCATCTTCTCCCCAATTGATATAAAGAGTTATAATAGGATACTAATATTTTTGCATTCATCACTCGAAAATCTTTTATAATATATTTTCAACAAAAGATGATGATGTATATATGTAAAAATATACTGTCAAAGTCTCGTTCTTTATGAAGGCATAAGCGACAAATGCTGATTTTTTTTTTTTTTTTAAAACTTAACATATAAGATTCCCTTCTTTACGAAGGTATATTTGAAGCTATTGTAGTATATTAGATGATTTACATTTGCTAATTGTTGTCCATACCTTCTACTTCTCTGCCCAGGCATACTTAAACATGCAGCTTTATGAGAAAGCATTGGACTTGTTTGATGATGACCAATCAACCTCCGTAAGCTTGTTTGTCCTTGTACATATAAAGCCTTTTAGATGCCTGTTAATTATCACTCTCTGAAATAATCATTCTGGATTTTGTTGGCAGATTGTATTACACCGACATTTGTTGAGGACTACTGGGGCTTCCATTGTGGACTTGCTTTTGTTAAACTTGGTATCATTTCTTTCCCAGGCCTACTTTGTTGGCTGATTCTTTATCATCTCATTGAGTACTAACTATGGCTCTACACTATTTAGGATGTTTACAACAAATTGAAGAACGGGATTGCTGTGGAAGATTCTCAGCAGTTGAACCCTATCTCTCTCAGCTCTGGGGAAAGAAATCCTCTTGTATGTGACTGTTGTGGAATTGTTTTTCATGCTAAACAAACACTTCAGACATCAAAATGTTTCAATTTATAACAAATGCTTGTTTTTGGCTTTTTGCTAGGCTAAGAATTTGCAGGGTGCCCTTGCAGTTAAGGCGTCAGCTTTGGTAGAATCTTTGGATGGCAAGGTAGGTACCTAGATATTGGCCAGTATCTGGTCTGCTTTCGAAAAAGTCCTATGGTTTGCTGCTCACATCCAATTGTTTAACCTGTTCTCTTTATGAGTTTATGCTAAGCCATGTGGTCTTCAAAAGTGAAAATTTTGTGTATTAAAACTTTTCAAACTCACCTTTCTTTGAAAAAGTGCGCCAGATGCGTGCTTGCGCTCAAGACTCAGTTCGCCAAAATACTTGGGGCGCCTTAAGTGCTCTTTATGCATAAGGGGCAGCGAGCAATGCACACTACCATGCGAATTCCATATTTTTTAATCCTTATTTTGAACTCTTGTACTCTGCCTTTCCTTTGCCTACTTATCAATATTTTACATGTTATCACTTTTTGAAATCTAATAAAAGGTACCTTTGCGCAAAAAATTATTTTGAAATATACAATGTTGCGTGCCTCATGTCAATGAGGCGTGTTCCTCTTGTCCCCTGTGCCTCATTGCCTCAGTGCGCTTTGTGCCTTTAAACTAAGGTTTTTTCTGCTGAAGCTTTCATCTTAAGCGCCTCTGTTGCTTATTTATCATTGAGTGAATATTTGGAACTTTGCCTTGCTATGTATTGCTTGTCTCAGAGAGTTTTGTAGTTACCATACAATCTGGGAGCTTAGGAAACTTTCCAATGTTTTAAGTCTTCTTTATTTCGTTATGCTTTGCGCTGCTCCTTTGTAGATTCTTAAATGTAGAAATGTTTTCTCTTTCCTGTATGTTTTCTTCTTGCTCATTTCTTATTGTAGTCAATACTCAATAGGACTCATAATCTCTTTCTCTGACAGCGGGTAGATACATTTATGACAGCACTATCAGAAGTAGCAGAAGAAAGGTACATTAATCATCCGTTTCCTTATATTTCTGTAATAAAATTTAGATGAGTGGTCTGCTGTGCTGCAAGCTAAAGTTAAACCTTTATACTGAGCATGGTTCCTTCAATGATAGAATTTCTCTTTACATCTTGTATCTTGTTTCTGTGTAGTGGACTTTACTTGAAGAAACTTGATAAGAAACTGGAGAAGGCATTATTGCATTCATACCGAAAGGTATGATTTCAAATGTCCTACATTTTTTGTCTCCTCTTTGTCCGCCATACAACTTCGTCAGGGTTTACTAATTTGTCCGTTGTTGTGGTCCCTCTCTCTAAGTTGTAGCTTGCTAAAGGTTCTCATATGCATGATGAGGTTAAATTAGTAGAGGACGAACTGCATGTATGTGAACATGTATTTTCATGGATTCCATCTTTTGTGGTAGTCATGAAACCTGAACTTCTAATGGCTAATCTCGTGGGTGTCTTATGTGTTTTGATTGTTAGTTACTAGGGCTACCAAAAACTAAAATTCATTGTAGCTTACCTCTTGACCTATAGATGCCATGGGGCAGACTTTGTGACTCATAGCATAGGAACTATCATAGAGGTAATACCAGAGATTTATTCATGCTGCCACCTTGGCCTTTGTAACCCTCTGGGTCTTTCGTACCCTGAACAGTAGTCAAACATTGCAGCATGAATACGGCTGGGTTTCATTCGAACCTGAAACAGTGGCAACCTAATATGTGGCTTATATCTGTAGCTCATGGATCTCCAAGATGGCGTCTCGCCTTCGTATGGTTTTCTACTTGTAT
Organism: Gypsophila paniculata; assembly: GCA_032274805.1. Lineage (NCBI taxonomy): Eukaryota > Viridiplantae > Streptophyta > Magnoliopsida > Caryophyllales > Caryophyllaceae > Gypsophila > Gypsophila paniculata. Next base: position 6,577 of record JAUEKU010175643.1, on the reverse strand, counting down.
GAGTCGTACTAGTTCATGAAGTCATGTTGGGATAATTAAAAGCTTTATATACTATGACCGTCCCATTGCATCTATCAATTTTTCACACAAACCAATAATATATAGCTATAAGACAACGAGTAGAGTGAATACAAACACATGCTTGAGTCTAGAACGCAATTAAAGTCTTGCATGGTTTGTTTTCCCTTTGTTGTGGTGGATTTACATTTCACTTATTAAACTTAAAGTTTCCATGCTCATCAGAATGACGGGGATGAACTTACTACTAGTCTTTAATATTGGCATTGCTACATGTACCCAGGATCTTATATCTCAGGTGTCCTCGGAAACGGATCCAGTGTCACTGCTACCAAAAGTTGTCTCTTCGCTGTATTTGAAGGTTGGCCAATAAATTGCACCCCTAAAATTTAGATCTCTGTGACATGGTGATCTTTTGCCACTAATAGTTTGGTTATCATGTTTTGTTGTCTCTTGGCTCACAGGTTTATAACAAAGCCCTTCAAGCTCCGGGAAGAGCCATGTTTGCTGCTGTTTCTAGGTTGAAGGTATGTTTCTTACCTCCCGGCTTGCATGATTCTACTTGTTAACTAAAGTTGTTAGGATAAAAACGTTGATTGTAACCCATGATTCTGTCATGCTCATTGCTTGACATGATAGGGGACCTATGAATGCACAACATTTTCTTATCTTTATTTGTGTGTATTTTTCCCGTAATTATGGAGTTTCAATATGTATTTTGATATGTATTTCGATTATTGATGCAATGATGGAACGATATTTTTTTCTAGCGTCATTCTGAAACACTCAAGTTGTATTTTCAATATATGGGTACAAGATTGATTACATTCAAGCTCTTCTTATCATGCTTATAGGCTGAAGTCGTTGAGGCACTTGCATAATGATGTTGACTTTGACATGTCAATCTGTATATGTGAACAATTTTGTCAAGGAATCCTGGTTTATGGTTTTGGATCAAATCGTTTTTTCAGGATAAGTTGGATGATTCTGCATACAAGACGCTAATGGATTACCATTCTGCCGCAGTCGCACTTTTATCATTGATGTCAGCCACGTCTAATGATGTGAGTGATCCTTTGTTATATGAATTTTGGTTATTTCTTAATATTGTCGTTCTGATGTGAATGTGCATACACTGTTACTCTCCTGATTATCAACTTACACTGGTTATCTTGTGTTGTACTTGTAACTGCTGTCTTCTGTCTGTTAAACAAATGGGTTGCCAGGACTAATATCTTGTACGAGATGGGCTTATACTCTTATCTGTTTTTCGTATTGATCAGGGAGAAGAAGGTGCATCAGACCAAATTTCTGCGAAAAAAGAGTTTCTAGAGAGCTTAATGCCGACACTGAAAAGTTTAGTTCTGGGCGGTTCTCTAGCCTCAGGAATAGTCAGACTTGAGGAATAGTAATACCGCAGTAGCAAATTTGAATTATTACTCCGTAGCTATTGGATATATCCTACGAGAAGTTGTTCGTTGGTCTCTGACTCCCTCCCTGCTCATGGACGCATATTACTATACTACTAGTAAATTAGTAAATACTTGATCAAAGCTCAATCTTTGTTTTTTTCCTTTTGAACTGGCAAGTCCGCACATCTGTGCACAAGTATGATTGTAAAGTTTGTAAACTTGGTAAGAACGGATATTACGACTCCTTATATGTGACAGGACACACAATCAACAATAAATACTCCTTGAATACGAGTATGTGGTGTGAAGCATTACGAACAACATACAACTATTATTGACCTTATTCAAAAGAATGGTTTTGGCAAGTGGTGCTCCGACTGGTTAACCAAAACCTCGAGATTAAAGTAAAATAAAAGCATCCACATAGGGTAAGGAATGAAAAAAGAAGATCCGCCACTAGTACAAGAATCAACGGGGAGCAGCGAGCAATGCTTGAGATTGGATCTCATAGCGGAAGCCAAGGGGCTTGGACTCATCAGCACACCAAACAAAGATGCCATAAAGTTGTCGTCTTTTCTTCAGCAACTTACACGCCGGAAAAAACGATGTTGCGGGGGGTAAACCCGTACTTCCATCACTTATAAAACTCGTCAATATCTTACCTCCTTTGTAGTTCCTTGTTTGTTCCTCGAAATATTTGATAAACTCAGGAATGGTGGTGCTGTTATCATACGCGTAAAACTGGAAGTTCACGTAATCTATAACATGCCCATATCTGTTCCATAGCTCAATGTAATGAGATTGAACATCAGGGTTGTCAAATGGTGCTATGGAAGCGTATTTAATCAGCTTTTGGCGCTTGAGGCGTGTTATAAGCTGCCCTATACACTCAGCAAATATGTGGGGACTGGCCTTGAAGTGCTCGTAGTCGATGTCAACACTGTCCAAATGGTAATGAGAAATAATATGCTCAAGGGAAGTGAAGGCATTGGAGACCCAGGAGCGTACAGATCTGGGGTCAAAGTAGGCGGGGTTTTTGTTGATGCTGTCGCCTCCAATGCTCAAGCCAACTCGAACATTGGAGTGTTGAAGCTTGATCAAGGAAACTTGAGCAGGTGTCAGAGTTTGGGAGTCCCAAAAGATGTTGAACTTGCCATTAGTGGGAGACGCGGGGGACGTAGAGGTGGTGTAGTCGATTCCAAAGGACAGAATGAAATGGAATTCGACGTTCGGGTTGATGGGTACATCTGAAAAGCTCACGTTTGTGAACTCAGCACCAATGTATTCTCTGAAGATGTTGGAATTTTTTGATTCTACTAATTCTGAGCTAAAAAATAATAAGTTGCACAAGATGAAGATTAGTGGTGGTACTAGCATGCTTATCTTCATCATGCTTGCTTATTATTGATTCAGCTTAACTTAGGGCCCTTTTATTTATAATGGCTCACCCTTGCTTTCTTTTCAAAAGGTGGACTTTTCTCAACATGTTGACTTCCAGAAGTCATGCCATCTAGAATGAGATACATTGGTTGGTGGGTTTACACTTTGCAAGGTAAAAAAATATATCTTGCATTTTGAGCATGAAAAAGTAGTCAAATACTTTCGTCATTCTCGCACCGAATCCCCAGAGCAGAAGATGCCCAAAATCTTTGTGAAAAAGGGCAATCACGGAATAAATGGTCCAAAGTCTCAGTTCTGTTAGCGTTGTTACAAACCACACAACCTAGCCAACAAGGACGACACTAACAGGGGTATTATCGTGTTTTGTGCAGTGTTATGGAGTATTTGGTGTAACAGAAATGAGATAGTCTTCCGGGTTAATGTAATGCCATTGCAGAGTATAATGGTTAGACTTAATGATACGATCAACATAGCGATGACTGGGGAGGCTAGGAAAAAAGCAGAGCTAGCAAAGATAATAACTAAGGTTACAGAGGAGTCTTCTGACATCGAAAAACTGAAAAGCTATTTCCATATAACTCTCATTTGTGCTTTTGACAGATGCTCTGTTATCAGGATAAAATGTGATGCGGCGTGGAATTCGGACCTAAGGACTGGGTTAGGTTGGACTGTTGATTGCGGAGGTACGGCCGGGGTCTACAAAGGAAGTTTGACGGGGCTCGCGCAATCCCCCTTACAAGCGGAATTACAAGCTATCAAGCACTCTCTTTTGTGGGCTTACTAGTCGAAGCTACACCATGTTCTGATCACTTCCGACTACCTGAATGCCATCAGTCAAATCGCAAATATCACCACAAGGGCTCACTATGCTGATTCTACTATCAAGGACATCCTTGATTTACTTCCTAATTTTCACTGCGTTTCTTTTGCTTTTATCCCTCGTCATCTTAATGTTATAGCTCACAGATTAGCTGTTAGAGCCAAACAATTGTAGTTTGTTATGTTTATCCTTGTTGCCAAAAAAAAAAAAAAACATATTGTTAAAATTTAATTCAAAAAAATAAGACAGAGAACTTTTAGCGTGTATAATACGAAATAGTAAGATGATTATTATTTGCTAAATTGTTGCAGAATAAGAGTATAACAACCACATAAATGAAGATCAAATTGTAACTGATGGGGCATGCATGTTCCGCTGACGGCCACATGCTTGGTCGTCGAGAAGGCATGTCATCGGACGATAATAATGATAGTTGAACTGACGATATCAAGAAAGAAACGAGTGCCGGCCACTGTAGTGGCCAGTGGCCGGCGGACAGCAGTAACGGCCAAGGCCAGGAATGCCAATGAAGAAAGCAACGGCCTCCGTTACGCTTGTCCAATAACAGGTGATCAGAGAGAGCCAACGAGGACATCCGTGACCGTCGACCACGACCCGGCGGACCATGGAGTAACGGGCAGTGACAGCTGGCACAAAACGACAAAGAAAACCATAGCACTACACTACAAATGCGTAGTCCTCTATATGTATGAGACCATATCTTCATTTATAAGTAACCTTTATCTCTCTGAAAAGAAAGACTACTTATCTCTCTAGCACTCATACTCCAATTAATTGCTGACTTAAGCATCGGAGGGGGTTTCCTCGATCCCCCCGAGGCTAGGTTTGTTACACGTGCAGGGAGAAAACGTCGGACATCAATACAAATTCCGCCATTAAACATAATTCATTGTCTCGAGTACAAAGCATCAGTTTTTACCCGAAACAGTAACAATAGAGTGGAACATAAAATAAAATAATATTCCGTAGTACATAAAAGTGTGATTAAGTAGTTGTAGAAGTGGTCTGAGGCATAGGGTGATGGTTCATACACTTATGTTTGCTCAAATTTTACCTTTTTGAAGACACTAGTCGTTGGACTGCGCGCTAGCACGCGCGGTCCCTCGATGCGGTGAAATTGTTTGGTGCAATCAATATTGAAATACGGTTTGCTTGTTGTTTTGTTAAAGCTAGTATGTGTCATTTTGGATTTTGATTTCTATCGTTCTAAGTTTCATGTTGTAATCGTATGTTTTTAAAATTTTGCCTACATAATTGTGTGTTATAGTTTGCGTGATTATGTATACGTAAATGCAACTTTAAAATTGCGCCAGAAGTAATTGAGTATACCGAAAAACATATTTGTTGACTTTGTTATGTATTTCTTACTTTCAGCATGTAAACTAATTTGAAATGTTGGCATACTTATTCCACTTATGTGTTTCAAAGAAAATTTCACTAATTTTTTCAAAAAGTGTCGTTGACAGAATCAGAACAACAAAATTACTATTACTATTATATCATCAAACACTTAAAAATCAGGGTCAGTTGTTAATTGTTTTTGTACTAAACACATAGAAAAATTATGAAAGATCACTACAAGCAACGGAAACAAATAATATGCGATCCAAATGAGACCTATTACATTCAAAATTATGTATAAAATTGGGATTGAATCATGTATTATAATATGAGACAAATTAAGACTAACTATGAAAGTATAGAGTCTCTAAAGTATCCACAACGAGTGATAACTTGATCTCTCAATCTTTGAGACGGCCGCAGAAAATTAGCAAACTTTAAGGAACTCTTTTTCTCTCACAATAAAGAATGTAGTATTTAAGAATTAAAGAACTCGATAACTTGATAATTAATTTTCTCCCAAGTCCATCTATTTACAGTCGACAATAAAACAAAACTTTTTTTTAATCTTATTCCAATAAATTTCAAACATATTTTCATGTCATTCTCACATGTTGCAATACAAATTTCTCTATACAATATTCCTTAATTGTATCCTACAAATATATTTTGAAGTTATCTTAGCATATAAATTTCAAACATTTCTCATAATATAATTTCCCAAAATCAAAATTCAAAAGTTTACCAAAAGAAGGAGATCATGTTGGATACTTCGAAAAATCTAAAAGGAATCTAAGCAGTTGTTTAAAGAGTCAAATTTGGGTTCCTTTAGGAAACAACACCTTACTTATTTTTGTACGAGACCATCTCATAATATCTTATTGTGAGACCAGATCATTCATAATCATTTATATGATTTTTGTACCTTTTGTATTCATTTTATTGATATTAGATCCACTTTTATCTCATAACCATTTTATTACCGTACGTAAATGTCTTTTGTGTTTTCGTTCCCATTAAACTCTAAATTGTATTAATAGTCTCAAAATTATTATTATGAGACAGTCTCACAGGAGACTTACACTACTGCCATATAGTTATCATTTTTTTTGAGTACTTTTTTTTAATTTTAATTAAAAGTCAAAGGTTTAATTCGTAAAATGAAAACGTCGTATATAAAAAAGCGAATGAAGTATATATGTTATCTTGTCCACTAAACTATTAATATATTTTTTTTATCTAATTATGACAAAGAAAATAAGAGAAATGATGTTTCTATTTTTTGGGACAATTTGCCCAAATAATAATAACAATTCCATATAATCATACACAAGTCTTTGACACGAAATATTACATTGACCTCTCACCAATCTTAGCTAAGAAATTTAATTTGAATTAAATAAAAGTTTATTTAACTTGTTTTTCATAGTTGAAACCATAAACTTAAATTTTATCCCTCTAAAATAATAAACAATCGATCAAACAATTAAACAATACCTAAATTTACTATCATTAATGTAACTGGAACATGCACTTCATTTTTTTTTTGTTTTCGGCAAATACA
>JAUEKU010175632.1:0-10744 GCA_032274805.1 Gypsophila paniculata | reverse complement strand
TAAATAAATAAATAATATGGGAGGATCTGACCGTCAAAGATACAACTTGAGGCATATTAAGTATTCATGATGCTACCACACAAAATACATATTTCAATCAAAAAACAAGAGCACCAGAATATACATACTTTTTTATTATCTTCTTCGCAGTCTTTGCGGCTAAAGATTTGTTAGTCATCGGACTGCTGCAACCCTTAGGCACAATATACGCTTCTTCAGAGCTGAAATAATGGAAGTACAGAAACTGAGATAACTTCACTGAAATACACATAGCGTATCATCACTGATGTAAATTAATTAAGTACGATCATGGAAATTTAAGATTGTTAATGGCATGTTTGATGTAGTGGAAACATATCTACACTACCAGTATGAAAATAAACTCTACATTTCCAAACACCACATTTCAATATATACATATCTACATTACTGACATGAAAATAAATCTACATTTCAAAACACCACATTCCGATATATACTTTAGACTAATCAATAAATGATAAAGAAAAGGGCATGGATTTACTCCAGATACAAATGTATTGGAGAAGCAGATTTCTCAGAATTCTCGTAGTATCAAGTACAGTGGTATCAGATCCAAACCAATATTGTCAATGCAACATATGCCAATGCTCATGAGAGCTGAGGAAGCAATGCAAAATTATATTTGAAAGGGCAAAAGCTCCAATCCAAGATAGACATCGTAAACTATCTACTCATACTCTACTCTGAGTATCTAACACAGGTACGTATCCACGTGTCAAACTCGGTTATTTTTCGAAAAAATTTCATGTTTAGAGCTTTTTATGAAGTGTCGAAATGTGACGAGGTAATATAAAGAGTAAAGTAACAAATTTTAACCCAAGATTTCACCAACACTTTCCACAATATTACAATTGAGAAGCATTAGGATACTCAAATTCTAGTTTTAGGATACCAACACTTTCCACAATGTTTTCGGCAAGCACTCACGTACAGCATTTGCAGCAGAATTCGAGTAACATGGGTTGCAAAACTAAAGTGAAAAGTACTTGGCAGGGATCTGCTTACACTTGGAGATCTACTAAGAAGTAATTTTAATAAATAAGTGTAATTAGATTAATATCTGTCTTCTTAGCTCTCACGGCAAAGGTTATCAAATCTTTATGCCGTATAGATCATTCATTTCGCATATCTTGCTTTATTTTATTATGTGTATTCATTACCTTCTCCTTACCTCTTTCATTGTTTTCTTTCCTCATAGAAACAATTCCATATGACATGACAGTTCATATTAGCCATACATAGATAAGTTTGGAAGAAAGGTTCTTTAGGTGTTGTTATCAAACAGTCTCAACTTACAATGTGCCAGACCTTGTACCATATCGAGTCAAAAGTCCCACGATAAGAGAGTTTTGACATTTATTTTTGCAAGGTGACAACATTTTAGTTGTGCCCCTGTAAGCTCAAACTGCCCTCACTTAATCATGTAAGCCAGAAAAATTACTATGTTTATAGACATTTCTAATGTTCAACTCTTTACGCAGATGGCATAATCACAGTCAGATTAAACTTCGCCTAGAAATAGCCTCAATCATGTGATCGCAACAAATAAAAACATGTCGATCTCCGGGAAATAGAAAAGGAGCATTACTCTTTTGCAGATTTCTCAGACATATTTGTTCCTGAAGCTTTAGCAGTCCTTGAACGGCTTTGTATCTTAGGGGTAAGAGTTGCTTCTGCTTGCCTGGAGAAAACAAGATACAAGCACATAAACGACATCAAATTTATGGAATTTAAGTGATGTGGAAGATAAGAGTATGCAAAATAAACGGCCATTTCATTGAACGAAATCATCCCCAACTACAGATGAAAGGAATAAATTATCTAAGGAAACAAAATAAGAATGCAAGAGGACTACTAACATTTCAGCAACATTTCCTCGGTGGGTGTTCTTGCTATAAGATGATGCACCTTGAGGGGCACGAAACTTGGAAGACCTGAAGCACCAGAAAATATATCTTTATGCAAAATTGCCAGCCACGGTTTCTATTTACTGTAAAATAGAAATAGCACATATACACCATCACTCCTATGCATTCTACGCATGTAGCACTGATCATTGCCAACCCTATCTTGAACCATATCATTCACAAAGATAACATAAAAGGAAAGTATCAAGCACCCATCGATACATCATTGTTTCCTTTTCACACTATTTGAGTAATTATTAGAAACTATCAAGATCTGCATTCAAACTAGCCCAAGGCCAAAGATTTCCGGACGTGTATAAGACTGCGGGAGTCCGAGGATCAGACATTTTGGATTTCAAAATAGTGTGTACGAAATATATCTTGACACATATCGTATCGAAGAAATGTCATATCCATCAAAGATTTTCTTTATGTTTTTCTCTTCGCCTCATCATCCCTATCTCACAAGTTAACCCTCTTTAATTCCAAAATGGGGAGAAAATGCAAATTTGTCAGCAAAATGATGTCCTCTAATTGATGAGGCACATGCACATGCTTTGCACCTTGCACCTCATCGCCTAGGATCTAGTCGCTTCTGTGTACCTCGTGTTAAAACTAAGCGACATTAATCATATACACTGCAGCACTTAATAGCTTCTTGATTCCTATTACATCACAACTGAATAAAGCAAATCAGAAAATAATTTTGCGTCGCAGTCCACAATTCTCTTTCCCTGCGATTTGGTACGAGGACAAAACTACAAATTGTTTATGAACCCTCATTAAATTCCAATGGCCTATACGACAAATCCAAAATTTAACCCTTGTTCTCTACACCTATTCATATTTGCATGCTACGGAGTTGACGACAAGGTATGAGAATGGCGGAAGGAAGCATATATCATGCTCAGAAGCTATAATCTCTAGATTGAGTTTCTTCACATCCGCAAAAATAATAATCTACTAGACAAGTACCTAATGATTCCATAATTTCAATATTAATTTCAAACACTTCTTAAAAGTTCTCTACAAGAACGGACTTCGTAACTACACATTAAATTATTTCTTGATACCCTTACAGACGAAATCAGAGACCGTTGACATCAACTGCACCATGTCGCTTTCTACTTCAATTTTTTCCTGCCTAAATGCAGTCCTTGGCAACTCTCAAAGGCAACAATATTTAATAGGGTTTCTATATTCTATCCATAAAATCTAGAAACTACAACCAAACAACATCTTTTAATTAATATTCTCGATATCTATAAAATTGATCGCTGGAAAGTATCAAAAGCTAATTTATTTACAAACTACAATTCAAAATCTTAATTTCATAATATATTAATGTAATTACATTTTTTTGAATCTTATAAAATACTATTTTACCAAAAAAATTTAACAAGTTATTTCATTATATTTACATTACATATTAAAAATATTTAAATTAAAACGACAATATTGAAATACATAAAAATACCATTTTAAATCTACTGCTTATTGCGTCAAAATATTAAAGATCTATGTACACCGTGCATCAGGAGCTACACTAGTAAGAACTTTCTATCACCCGATAGATTTTCATTTCCAAATAAGTTCTTACTAATTTGACCCAAAGAGACGGGGAACGTACGAAAGCTTTATAATATTATGTGCGACTATTCCACCAAAATAAAAATATTATGTGCGACTATCTCCGCTATAGAAGGAAACATAATGAAACGGAAACCCTCACCTCAACTCAAACCCTTTAGCATATACTCCCTCCGATCCATGTAATTCTTAACGTTTGCTTTTGGATCGATTTTTTAGGTAAGTAGGGTATTAGTATTAGATTTACTCAAATGCCCTTGTGTTGAAAATAGCTATTGGTCATTTAAAAGTGAGATGGGAAATGTAAGGGCAAAAAGACTTGTGTTTTAAAGTTAATGGAAATGTAAGGAATTGCAAGAATCACCAGAAAATAGAAAATATAAGAATCAGATGGATTAATCAGAGAGGGACTCAGGGAGTACTAAAAGAATTAGGCTCACTACGTTTCATCATCTAACGCCAATTTTTCGAGATGTAGGACAGAAATGAACTACATAAAAATTTGAAAATGAAGAACGACATTATGTAACCAGAACATGATAAGCTACTTCACGTATACATCTCCACATATGCACAATCCCACACGGCCACATCCTACCCTCAGGACATAAGGTTTTATGTCCTCTATAAAATCTTGTTTTGTTTCATGCAGTTAACTAGCTGAAGAATCATTAAAGATTGAGCGCATATAATCCTAGCAAGAAACATAACTACTGTCAATTCCTTAAAACCAAGTGGGAGTGGGACACCTTTTGAACACTATTTTTTGTATGAGGCGGTCTTACAATAAATTATTGTCAAACCATTTTACTCATTAAGTTATCGTCATCATTTATATATTTTGTGTAACCATTGCAGTGGCAATTGTGCCTCTTGATTATCGTACTCATTTCGTGGGTATTCGTAATCATTTTATCAATAATAGTAACTATATGTATCAACTAACAATTTTATTACTATTAGTAACCATTTTTCAGTTTTCCTAACTCTTTTACTCTAAACTGTAGAATTGTCTCGCATTATTTTATTTTGAGACCGTCTTACAAGAAACTCGCTCCCTTTTGAAAGGGATTGTCCTTTAGCCCCTAAATAAAACAAGAATATCGATTACTTACCCTTGTCACGTATATGCAAAATAATAGATGTTTGAAAGAGTACTTCTCTTCTTCCCATTTACTTTTTAAGAAAAGTAACGAAAATGCAGGTGGATGATAAAGTAGTAAAAAATGATAAATTGATGGTGTAAGTGTAAGTTGTGATGGCCTTTTGTATTTGGAGACATAGATTGGGGAAATTTGCTCAAAAACAATCAAACCTTAACTAAAAGAGGAAAGTAAGTGAAGTTAGACAAAAATAAAAATTTCCTAAAAAAAGTGGGAAGAAACCAGAAGAGAGGAGAGAGTACTTTTTAAAAGACAAGAAACATCAATTAATAAAGGGAAATTTCCCACGGTACCACCTCGGGGTTTGGCAAATTTCCCAAGGTACCTCTCTAAGTTATGGTTTTTGTTTTGAGAATACCCCTCTTTCGTTTTACCGTTCTAATGTCGTTAAGTTTGATATTTTTTTTAGATAATTTCCACAATACCCCTCACATTTACTACTTTGTTCATAATGACGCTAATTTTGAGCTAAAAACTTTAATTGCCTATAACTTGTAGCAGCGAGTTCAAAAATTAGCAAGACATTTTTTCTATATCATATATCTTGTAATGAAGATCAATTTTAGGCACTTTTGGAGCTCGTGATCATGAGATATAGTCAGTCAAAGTTTGTTCGGTAAAAGATTTTGACCGAGCAAAACTCGTGACTACGATTTCCGAATACGACGCTTATTTTTTTTCAAATCGAACAACTTTTCAAGATCTTCGATTTAAAGAAAGTCGTCGCATTCTGAACACATAATTGTGACTTTCGGTCAATCAAAGTTTTTTAATCGAAAAATAAGGGAACCGTGTGCAAAACTCTTCCGGGATACCGTGTGCAAAATTTTATTAATTTTAACGGTGTTATAATGGTTAACCATAAGTAGGGATACCTTGGGAGATTTGTCAAAACTCGAGGGTACCGTAAGAGATTTTCCATTAATAAATCGATAAACATACAAGGTCTGAGAATGCAACCTCGAAAAAGAGCCCAATACAGTTTATAAGATTTTTATCACAAAAAAGATTTTCCTAAATGCCTACACATGCCCATAGAGCCATAGAGGAAAGTAAATGACGCAACCATAAGAGAATGTACAGTATGGGACAATTCAAAGAAATCGCGATAGTTCCTCTCCAACTAAATAACCCGAAGTTGTAGTCATTAGACCACAAGATAAAGATCTTGCTTGCCCTCCATTCATCATAACCCAACATGGTATGTTTGTCTGTAGTCCATGCCTTCATTGGTGTGTAGTTTGATTGCTAATATGAATGCCTCGTAAATGGAAAAACTAAAAAGAAATCTAGTGTATGTGAACCACCCATCATATTTAGATATCCAAAACTAAAAGCCAAGATATTGAATCAGGGAATGGCGAAGTAATAAGCCAAAGGCAAAACAAGGAAGTGAAGGAGAATAATAAAATTGCCTTAGCAAAATATCATGCTGAGTCTATAATGCAAAGTCAACCAAAACATCAGTTAAGGTATGGGGAAGCCTAACCATGGAACCTTACCTCAATACTACAAATGGTCAAGATCTAAGAAGTCTCAAATCATGATAAAATACCATGAAAGGCTAGAAGTAGAGCATATGCAAGATACAAGGTAACCACCATAATAAACACTTCAAATTGACTCCATTTCATAATTTGTTCAATTGAGACTATGAATTGGAGCTTTTGCCTTAGATCCCTACCACAATAACAGCCCTAACTTACAAGCTAAATGGAACAACAAAAGTGTATGTGAGTATTCAGAGTCACCAATTTCATAGTAAACTCTAATCAGCATAGTCGGAATGAGCGTGGCTACACAATGATCAGAAAAATAATATTATTAGCTGAATAGGTCTTAACCTAGTTGAGACAAAGGCCCGCAAGATGATAGGTCATATACTCAATTCCCCCTCCTCTTTGTATTGTTCTAGCTCTGTGAAGGCAGAAGTAATAAAAAATAAAATATTACTGTAAGTAAATAATCCCTCCCACCACAATGATAAAACCCATAAGATATGTAATCAAGGGGAGCATTCGTCAAGCTACTCATACTAGCATTTTACACGTTAACTCGACTTTTAACATTTGTTCAAAGAAAAGGAGTACTTCAAAGGAGGACAAATCAAGCTTACCTAATAAACAACATTTTCCATAGAAGAAAAATACAGAAACAGCATATATTAGCAGTATAATGATAAGGTAAACAGCCATGCAAAAAAAGTAGGATGGAAGAAAAATATCAAGCCCGAAACCAGACCTACACATTTTACGAGTGGAGTAGAACGGGCCAATCAACGACGAATTCGACATAATACATGAACTGCACACTGGATCTGAACATTCTGCGTCCATGGTGAGAAATGGTTCTAAAAAGCAAACAAACCCACTGGTCAGACGGCTAAGAATCATGCTTAATAGGATTGAATTCAACAGCACTTATAAGTCTGAATTTACAAAGATAGTATGGTAATTTTCACCTTTGCAATTCTGACAGACGACGGCCTTCCTTTCAGGCAAAGGACCGATGGCATTTTGAACTGTCTCATCCAGTGTTTGCAGGCGAGTACTCTTGCAGGCTTTAAGTATCTGAATAAGACTTCTTCCGTTTTGAAGGCATATATATTGCACTGCCCTTTTATATGTGTTAGTAGCATGGATCTCAAACAAAGAAGGGGGGATGACCTAAAAGATGAAAACAAATAAGCACATAATGTGAACCCTAAATCGAAAAAAGGTCAACAATCACCAAAACTGCATCTGAAAGAACTATCGATACTCACTCGGGATCCATGGCACACATCACAAGGGCAACAAATCCCAATAGCTCTAATTCTTCCATGAAGCCCTGGACCCTATAACAAAAAGTACTCAATCTTTAACCAGATATTTTCCAAATATGTTCATAGATATATCGACAGTCGACACTAGCCAAAAAACAAAAGACAAGCATGACAGCGATCACGAGCACTCTTAGCTAAATACCTTGTATAATAGACATAATCAAACAATCATAAAACACAAAGACACACCACGTAAAAACGAACTCAAAAACTATAAATCATTGATAAAAAAAAAAAGCACAGTAAGATACCTTGCCGGTATCATAGTAAACAGGACACCCCTCCAACAACCCCGTCTCGAAAAGCTCCTTGACTGTCATAGGTGTTCTAGTCAAAACGTTTGGTTTCGGCTTAGGAGTAGCAGACATTGTTTCAGTATCCTCAACATCGTCATCACCATCCTCATTATCAACGTCATTTTCTGCATTTTCTTTATCTGCCATAGCAGAATCACTTGTCTCAGTCAAACAAGAGTCCGGACCGTCCTCCTTAGGTTTAGGTTTCGACACTGAAGACCGAGTAACTCGCCTCGCACCCCCATTATTATTATTATTATTATTATTATTATTATTATTATTATTCTCAGTAACTCGGTTCTGCACCACCGTCTCCACTGATTCTTTCACCTTCTCCTCCGTCGTTTCTTCCTCCGATACCTTCTCTTCCACAGCATTACACTTCAATGCTGACCGAGTGAACCGTCTCTGATATCTCTCAACCCCGAATTTCTTCCTCCTACTATAAGACAAATTTGAAGGCGTTTTCGAGTTCGTTTCTTCGACAACTTTCTCCTTCTCGCACTCACCACCACTCACATTACCAATCACATCATCCTCCTTCACCTCCGTCACCACTTTCTCCCCCTTTTCGTCACCTTTGTCGCCTTTTTCCTCCACTTCCATATTCGGAACCTCGTCCACATTTTTCACCCCCTCATCACACATTCCCTCGTCGACAACAACGACATCGTTATTAGCCTCCACAACCTTACTAGCCACTCCAGATCCTTGCTCCTCGGCCGAAACCACCACCGCCACAGAAGACGACACCGTCGACTGCGATCTCTTCACTCGCGTGTACACCAATCGCTGAGAAACTCCATCGGAATTACCAAACCTAGTTTTCCTTCTTATCGATTCCGACTCCGAAGACGACGCCGTCTCCAATGCCGCAAACTCTCTCTTCATCTCTGCTTTTTATATTCAAACCTTCACAATCATCACACAAAATCTCCCAAATTCTTCCGGAAAAAAAAAACCCTAATTTTACGTGCTTTTCTAAAATCCAACGATTATAATCGGTTAATATATTGAAGAATAGAAGTAATAATAATTTAATTAAAAGAGCAATTTGAGTTTGTTGAGGAAAAAAAAAGGTGAAATTTTCTAGGGATTTTAACAAAGATTGAGGAAGAGGGGTGGAGAAAATAAATAAAGGGGGAAAAAAAGAAGAAGCCAATGAAAGGAGGAGTTCTATTAAGTAATTTGAAAATGGGGAGTTACTCGAAAAAACAAATTAAAAAATAAAAAAATAAAAAAAGTAGAGAAGAGAGAGAATTTGAGGAATTTTGCAAGCCACCACCACAGGCCGCGGTTGTGTCCATAAATGATGAGACTTGAGCGTGTGGATTTTTGGTTTCGTTTGGGTTTGGGGTCTTGTGTCGCTATCCTCATATATGCGGAGTTGTTTACAATTGTTGGCAATAAATCCTACCAACCACCGAGCCCTCGATGTGTTCATCGGTCCAAGATCGGATCGGACCGGATTGGAATCGATTTGGACCGGAATCGATATCACAAAATTTGATGGACCGAAAGTCGGATCGGATTATAAAATTTCGGTCTAGACCCGGACCAGAAAATGTCGGTCCAAGACCGGTCCGGACCGAAATTTGTCCTCACTTGAATATTTACGTTAACTTTTTAATGCACGTTATTAATGTTATACTTCTAAAAATAAAGAAATATATAGTTTTAAGGATTATTTAACATGAATAATCCAACCTATTGCTCGTCTTCTATTAATAAACCGTCCTTCATTTAATCCCAAAATAAACTCACCTATTACTTCTATTATCCATTATTCAACTACTTATACCGGTTACCGAAGAAACCGGTTAACTTTTTTTTAACTAACCCTTAATCCCCTTATTTACTTATTAATCAACCACCTCTACCATTTCATTTGACTTTCTTTCTTACTACCACCTCCGCCCAACAAAACCACCACCGTGTCCAAACCATATCTGTCGCCTTCTTTCTCGCCACAACCAAATTCACCGTCTCAACCACTACTCCCTCCCACCAGTTTGGCCGCTATTGTTTCACCACCGCCGCCGCTGAGGGGCGCAAGGCTGCCGTCGACCACCGCTACTTCATCGGAATTCGTCGGAAAATACGAAGTAAATGTGACTAAGTAGACACGGTGTGATATGTAAGGAGTAGTAATGCAAAGAGGCTTTCAGAAAGTGGAGTAATACGATCTTGTTAGAGTAGGCTAAGTGACAAAGCATCCATTATTTGTGAGCAAAATTTGGGCGATACACCACAAAGTTAAACCCACTTACAACACTACACATACATCACTTCTTGGTCTACATTTTCTTTGTACAAATTAAAAATACTCCCAAATATATCCAAAATTCTTCTCAATCATTCATCAATGGCGGCTGCGTAGGAGCGATTTTGTGGGGTGGACGCGGCGGCGCTGTGGGGTCGGTGGAGGGTGGCTGTGCAATGGGGTCGAAGGAGGTGGTGGGATGATTTGTTTTTTAACTGTAATTTCTTTAAGGCTGTGAGTTTGGATTAGTGAGGAGAGAGAAGAAAATTAAATTGTGGACTCCTTTTTTTATTATTTTTACTCACTATAACAAGTCATATATAAGTCAAGTTTAATCAAAGATAATATGAGTAATAGTACGGTTTATTGTGGGATTAAATAAAGGTCGGTTTATTAATAGAAGACATCAATAGGAAGGATTATTCCTGTTAAATAATTTTATATTTAATGTCACTTTACATACTTAAAAATATATTATGATTTTATCTTAAAGTGTACAATGAATTTATAAACCGTAGTTAAATAATAGACAAATTCTACTGTGAGGCTGTCTCACCGTATGAGACACACCCAAAAATAACCATGTTATTTGTCAAAAGTAACCTAAATTGTTAAATTGAAAAGTAATTCTATTGTACTTCAAAAGTAATTATACCGTG
>JAUEKU010175621.1:0-10744 GCA_032274805.1 Gypsophila paniculata | reverse complement strand
TAAATCAAGTTGATATTATGTTGTTTATGAGATGTGTTTAAATGAAATGACCTAATACCATGCATAACTAATTAATAACTAGGAAAAATTAACAACATATACCTAATCTAACACACTTTTTGACAACATATACCTAATGTAATTTTTTTAACAACATATACCTAATATAATGATTTATTTGACGACGTATACCAAAATGCATTTTTGGGCACTGATTTACGTAAAGTGACCATTTTTCCCTCTAATGTTATATTCATTTCTTTTCTTTACTTCATCCAAATTGAGTTGTTATGAGAGAAGAAATTAATATGAACGAAGGAAAAGCAATATAAAAGAATAGGAAAGGAAAAACAATATAAAAGCAAACTAGATATAGGTGTAGTTTCGTCATAATTCTTGGCGCCAATTTTAAAATCGCCGGAATATTCCAAAATCAGTGGCCGGAGATGCATTTTGGTATACGTCGTTAAATAAATCATTACATTAGGTATATGTTGTTAAAAAAAATTACATTAGGTATATGTTATTAAAAAGTGTGTTAGATTAGGTATATATTGTTAATTTTTCTAATAACTAAAATGGTTATATTGACTAGAACTTGTTCATTTTGTTAGTAAATAATCATTGAATGTTATGACATGTTTTGACATATGATTCCACCTTAGAAATATCATATATTTGCATAAAAAATATTAGAAAATTAATTTAGATTGATTTACGAAAATGCATAAACGGGCAGTAGCTATTTTCGTACTATTTCAGTGACTTAAACTTCTTATTTTACTTTGATATTTTAGTATGTTGTAGTACTAGTTATAACGGACGTTTTCCCACTGGTTTCACTCAATTCCGATAAACGATGATTTAATTATAATTTTTACAAGATTCGCTAAATTAGGAAATTAGGTACAAGATAAACATTTCTAAATCCAATGAAATTTTTACTGGACACTCTTGAACCTATTCTAATACCCATGTTAAATTTTCACTGGCTTTCAATAAGTTTTACTATTTTTAAAAATGTAAAAAATTATTAAAACCCTTAAAAGGTGAAATAAATCTTATTTATGAAAACTCGTATTTAAATCATGAAACAATTACTGGACACTAAATATAATGTATTTAGTCCCCTGTAAAAATTTCATAAAATTCCATTGAGTGTTACTATGTCAAATAAATTATCAAAAACCGATGAAAACCGAAAAGACGATAAATAATAGAACGAATAGAAAACTGTGATGAAAATTAGAAATAAAATATATTCTGGACTCCTAATATGTAATAATACATGCATAAATTATTTCATTAGTTTTCTTGACTTTTAGATATTTATAACTAAATTAAAACTAGAAATAGCTCTACCCCGTTAAAAACCGTAAAATTTAGAATACCGATTAAAAATCAAAATTAACTTCTGGAAAATTTTGTCTAGAGCCTAAAATAACATGTAAACTGATATTTGTCATAAAATTTATATTTTACTAAAAATATTTTAATTATTAAGTTTAAACCTCTAAATAGCGATTACCGTAATACAAAACCGTAAAATAAAGGTAAACTAATAAAAATTCAAAATAAAAATCTGGAAATTTTTTTCCAGAGGCCAAAAATATAATAACACTGGTTTTTGACATAGAAATAATATTTATTATCTTATTTTTAATTAATAAGGTTAAACCTTCAAATAAAGATTAACGTAATAATAAACCGTAAACAATTCAAACTCAAAACCGACTAAGGGTCAAACCTAGTCAACTAAGGATAACCAAGTAAAACTTAGTCAAATAATGAGAAAACTAAAATGACCAAGTCGTAAATAATATTAATAAAATATTCAAAAATGTTTAAATACTATTCACGGTTTAACCCGTCTAAAAGAATTAAAGAACTTAATTACTAGGCTCTCATGCCACCAGATAATAAACTTGATATATATATATATTTGTATATATACATATACTACCCATTACTGCTACTCGATTAAAAATTCCTACTACGACTATGCCGGTTTTGATAGAGAATCTCTCAGAATCGATAACACTCGAGATGATCACTTAAATAATAAACATTCGGCGAGTCAGTGAGGGAGTTTGTTAGAATATGAGGAACGGGAAAGCTTCGCTTGAGTATACCGCGGGCTCTGCTCCAAGAGTTATTCGCAGTTTGTGCCTCTGACACTGAAATATTCAGCCGGTCTCATGCGACTAGTGGAAGTAAAGGACAGTAGTATACTGGAGTTCTTGTTTTACTCCTCCAGTGTACTAGCGTTGTCAGTGTAATAGTCGTTCGGGTGTGCTTGAGATGTCAAAACGGGCTGTGGCGTCACAAAGATGGACCACGAACGGGATTGAATTTGTCCAAGAGGCGAGTGTGTGGCCATACTTAGACAAGGACTTGATCATTCTTATTATCGTCTTCAGGTTATTCGCAGTTTGTGCCTCTAACCTCATAACGTGTACGTATTTCTCTACACACGTCTTGTCCATCCCTTTGACTACTTGGTCTAGGTAAACAAAGTCATAGTGACGAGTTAGGATTTTAAAAGTACCTTACCATGCTATTAGAATCTACGGGTTGTAACCTTGAGGTATCTGGTGGTAATAATGTAAGCCCACCGATATTGCCTGGGTTACATAGCTAAGATATGTGAAAGAACTTAAACTGATTAAAATCAACCGGCTTAACTAATGATGACGTTTACTATATGACTGGTTATTAAATGATGATACTCGGTTACACAATACTGATGATGATACTTGTTCAGTTCACATAAGGTTTGACTGTGTTATGTGACTCACATGTTGAAGTGTTTATCTGTCTGTGTTTCATTACTACAGTACTATCCCTACCTGTAAGAGGTACCATCCTCCGACTTACTGTGTACGTTTAGAGAACTATTCTGGTTACAAACCCCCACTGAGGGGTTAGTTGTGTTTTATTTAATAATGTTTAGGTACCGAAGACTCGGGCCAAGACATGGGAGCAATTAGCTTATTTTAGGATCAAGTGAGGAAATAACTGATGTAATAGCTAGTAATCAATTGACTTTTGAGACGATTGGATTTGTCTATGTAATATTATCATTTTGATTTATTATGTATATTCCGCATGTTTGACTTATTTAATTTCCGCAATATTTATTATTTAAATAAGTCAAAGAAAATCCAGGGTGTTACACACTACTAATTTGAAAATGGTTGTGAGTATGATATTGCAAAAGGTATTCGACTTGAAGTGCAAAACAATTGAAAAACAGAAGAAAACAACAATTAGAAATCGCTAGATACACTGGCGATTCCCCTGGAAATCGCCATATAGTCTGGCGATTCTCAGGCAAATCGCCAGAGTCTCTGGCTGTTGCTAATTGATCAAGGCCACAGTTAATTTGATTTTTAACCTATGTCGAGAGTTGGTTAGGTTAATTAGCATGCATATCTACGTGGATAAAGCATAAATAAGCATAAAAACATTGAAATAAACATAACCCTTAGAACATACAAAGGTTAACGATAAAACAAACGTCGATTTAGGTTATGTCGAATTCGTTTTAATCGATTTATTGCAAATTGATACTAGAAAGTCGAAAACAATAGATAGGTTTGAATAGTTGGTTGATTTTATGAGCCTCTTGATGCAAAAACCATCGACTGGGTAAGGATAGAGTGTATCTCCTTGTGAGCGTTCCTAGAGTGTAGGATGCCACGCGTTGGTATTTAGATAAAAGTAACCATGGTCTAACTTGAAATAAATTGAAATAAAAGAGTAGGGAAAGAGAAAAAGGGATAGAAATTGATGTCTTGAAATAACAACCTTGAATGGATGATCAAAGATGGTAAAATTCAACACTTGATTCGATATTAGGGCTTAGAAAGGCTTAGATTTGAGTTGATAATTAGGGTTTAGGTCTCGGCAAATTGAAAGAACGAATGAATTGGAATTAGGGTTTTTCTTGAATCCTGCGGAAAAGTTGAAATCAGCTTTGTATTTATAAATTTTTTTTTTAAAATGGTTTAGAAATCGCCAGATGCTCTGGCGATTTAGGGGCAAATCGCCAGAGCCTCTGTCGATTTAGGGTGGGGTTTGAGATTTGTTTTTGAGATAAAATCGTATCTTATCCCGAATCTTAGCTTTATCTTCTACGTAGAGACCAAGGCAAACCTAAAACGGCTGATGTAAAGGCTTCTAGAGAGCCCCCAGTTTGACTGAGTCTTGGACAAGACGAAAGTCAAACTAATGATAGAACTTCGAACCACTACAGTCTCAAGAACCATCGAGCCCCTGAGCCAATCGAAGATAACAACTCGGAGATTTACGGACGGATCTGCTCCTTGAAGGGTCGCTTTAGGTCCACTAGACCACATATGAGGTTCGCCAACCTGTGTGATTTAGTAGGCTCGCCAGTCGGCCTTAGTGCCTATTTTGTAGAGGCATGCCGGCCCAAATCGATTTTCAAAATGATTTTGGAAAATTCCTAGAAAATGGTTTTGAAACTTTGAAATGATAAAGACGATTTAGAAATGTCGTCTAAGTGTATTTTGAAACATTAAACTTGAAGTCGGGTTTAGACTTTACAGTATGCCCCCGAGTTTAATTTTGAAAAATGTTTCTCCAAAGAGCGGTTTAAATGACGCTAAAAGAGTTTAAAACGGACGGTTTAAATTGTCGCCGAAATAAAGTTTGAAATTTAAAATAAAGCGGTTAAGCCAAATCAAAATTCCGAAGTTTGAAATGATACGGTGATTAAGCCGAATCGAGTTTGAAGTTTTGAAACGACATAGAGGTTAAGCCGAATCGAGTTTGAAGTTTTAAAAATGATCTGGCGGTTAAGCCAAATCAAAATTTTGAAGGTTTGAAGTGATACGGCGGTTAAGCCGAATCGAGGTTTTGAAATTATTCGAAGTGATAAGGCGGTTAAGCCAAATCGAGGTTTTGAAATTATTCGAAGTGATAAGGCGGTTAAGCCAAATCGAGGTTTAAAGGTTTGAAGTGATCTGGCGGTTAGGCCAAATCAAAAGTTTGAAGGTTAGGCTAAATCAAAAGTTTGAAGGTTTAAAGTGATCTGGCGGTTAGGCCAAATGAAAAATTTGAAGTTTAGGCTAAATCAAAAGTTTGAAGGTTTGAAGTGATCTGGCGGTTAGGCCAAATCAAAAATTTGAAGTTTGAAAATCCTCAGTCGACTCGAAAAACAAAGTATGCGTGATTCATGTAGAAACAAAGATTTTGATGTTAATCACTGTTGCAACTCGCGAATTACGTAGACGAGAACGCGCGTTGGATGGATACTCAGTTATTTTTGGGCCAAAGTTAAAAAGGCTTAGTTGATAATGTGCATTTAGGCCAAAATAAAGGGTTGAAGTGGTAATGGAATGGGAAGTGTGTATCGCTAGTTTGAGCAGGGACTGTGTTTGTTGGAGTTGAAGTTTGGTATTTGGGGTTAAGTCTGGTTTGTATTGGTAGGGGTAGTTTTGGTTTGAAAGGGGCTGAATGTTGATAGGGACTTGATAAGTTGAGGCTGTCGAGCATCTCGATAGGAATTGTCTTCGTGATCGAGGGCCGGCTGCGCGTGCATCGAGATCAAGGGTCTTCAATCTAAGTGTTGTTGAGTAGACTTCAATGCTGTCTTTGTTGTTCGAAGAAAACAGGCATGCTTTAGGATGAGAATTTGAATGTCCTCGACCTTTTTAAGCTTTGGACCTTTTGAGGTTTGGAAAAAGTTTGAGAATGTCCTTGACCTTTTTAAGCTTCGGACTTTGAGAGATTTTTGAGAAATTTTTGGAATGTCCTCGACCTTTTTAAGCTTTGGATGGGATCATTGGAATGCTTGGTGGATGCCCTCGACCTTTTTAAGCTTTAGGCGGGAAATCGTGTTTGCTAAGTGAATGCCCTCGACCTTTTTAAGCTTTGGACAGAAGATTGTGTGTGAAGATGTCCTCGACCTTTTTAAGCTTCAGACTTGAGTGGTTTGAAATTGGATTCCCTCGACCTTTTTAAGCTTTGGGCGTTTGAGAATTTGTGTTGAATGTCGGTTGAGCTTTTTCTTTGAAAGCGGCGTACGTATCCACGGAGCGTGGAATCAAACCAAGACGTAGTTCGAGAATGATAATTTGGATTTGACACATCACACTGATACATTGCATTTTGACCTAGGTCGGTCGATGTTTGTCTGGACTTCGGATTATCGGTGGTATCAGACTTTTCATTTGAGTTGTGCTTCGAAATTTGAGTTTTAATATTTAATTTGGACTTTTGGATTATGACTTCGAATTCGCCATTTGCTTTAGGCCTTACTTCATTGTTGGATCCACTACTTGGTTCATCACTTGACTTTGGCCTTGAGATTTGAACTTTGAGTCATCATCCATCATTTCGACTCGTGTCATCTTCAATTGGCCTTTGCACTTGGTTGGGCGACTTGGCTTGTCATTGCTTTCACCTGGGCTTTGGGATTTAATAATTACAAGTGGTTTTGTGTCTATCATGCCAACTCCTATTGATAAAGTCGTTAGGAGGGCAATCCAGAAGCACTCATACTCTTGGTTACAACCAAATTCATGGTCGTTGTGGAGTTCCAGTTTAATGGATTCTCCTCCCAGAGCATCGAAGTGGCGAACCACAGGCAACCACTGAATCTTTGAGCTTGGTTATTTAGATTTGAACTTTGAGATTGAACTTTCCTTCTGAACTTCGAATCACCGATTTCTTGAAGCATCGTTGTTGAGTAATTTGTTTGAATATTGGGGTCCTGTTCCTATATTACTGACGTATCAATGTAATGTGTCATCCATATCATAGAATGTGGAGCTAAGAACTGATATTTGAAGTGAGTTTGAAAATGAGTTGAGTTTAGATTTGAGATGTAAGCAAACCTATTCGCATCGTTGTTGAAATATTCGAAAGGATCAAAGCAAAAAGTTCAAGTAACAGTACGAGCATGCAAAACTAGAATTGAAATACAGACTCGAATGGTGGGAAAAATTGGGGTCCACAATTGACCCTTTCCCTAGACTCGATCCTATAACCATGTTGAAGCAATCACAGTTTGGATGGATCAGAAATGATTCCAGTGTCAATCGTATCCTGGATCTTATGTTTTAGACGAAAACATTGTTCAGTGTCATGTCCATTGCCCCTATGATAAAGGCAGAAGGCGTTGGGGTTCCACCAAACAGGCTGTTTTTACCAGACGGATCGTTCGTTGGCCCGAGTGGTTGAAGCAGATTCATGTTCCTTAGCTTGTTGAAAACATCACCATAACTCCTTAGGATGGGGGCAAACTCCCGTTTTGCTTTCTTCTTGGCCGGTATGGCTCCTCGACTGCCTCACATTTTACAACTTGGGTTGTATTCTGAGAACTATCTTCGTGGGAGTCTCGACCAACAAGTTTTGTCAAAGTGCCAGATCTAATGCCGGCCTTAATCCTAACATCGAATGATGCAAGATCTTTAAAGATCTTGAAGCCGCTGCACCTTATGATGCCTTGGTAGGTGTGATCTAGGATGTCCATCGAATTTGGAGACAAGTTCGTCTTCCTTAGGGCGGTTTAGGATTTGAGTATGGACTCTTCTCCACCGAGTAAGGTACTCGGTGAATCCTTCATGTTCATTTTGAGCAAGAGCTTCGAGAGTGCTCATGGATGGCTGGATTTCCATATTATCTGACCCATGATTATTGGGTAGAGGTGTACCCTTAAACTTGTTGTTCCTATCTAATTCTGCTTTGAGAAAGGCAGTGAGGGTTGCCATGCTCTCCTTATGGGCATCCATAAAGGTCTCCAGGGTAGCGGTTAGGATGTCAACTTGGGCTTGCAAATTGTTTAGTTGCTCCTGGAAAGACATGATAGTTTTTGTTGATATGTGTGGTGGATTATTTGGGGAAGACGAGTATCCTTCCATCACGCAAACCTGGAAC
Organism: Gypsophila paniculata; assembly: GCA_032274805.1. Classification (NCBI taxonomy): domain Eukaryota; kingdom Viridiplantae; phylum Streptophyta; class Magnoliopsida; order Caryophyllales; family Caryophyllaceae; genus Gypsophila; species Gypsophila paniculata. The sequence continues at coordinate 2,836 of JAUEKU010175621.1, read as the reverse complement.
GTCACCTGAACAAGTCGCAACCTACAACAACGATTAGCCTTAGAAATACGAACCATACTCGACTCACGCATACAATTCGCTCTAGGGAGACGACTAAATGGATTTTCGAAAGAGCTTTTGGGTTAAGACCAAAAACTGGTTGAAGCGGGCCGAAACCCAAATTTTGAAGTGGGTCAAAACCCAAATTTTGAAATGTGGGCCGAAACCCGATTTTTAAAAGGTGGGCCCAGACCCGATTTAGAAATTTCTTAGAAAGTCATATGAAAACTTTATTGGCGACATTCTAACCTGGTTTGAAAATAATCATAATCTCAAAAATGAAATCAAAATCGGGAGTTTGAAAAAATAGTTTGAAAATGCGATTCTCAAAACTTGGAAAAGCCGGGACGTTATGGATCATCAATTTTGACTTAGCCATTTTGGGTTTCGTTAATTCAATTGATCTTAATTGAATTGGGTTTGAAAGTCAATTTATCATGTTGAAAATTAATTCAACTGATTTTAATTGATTTTGGTTTGATTTAATCATGTTGCAAATTAATTCAACTGATTTAATTGATTTTGGTTTGAAACTCAATTAATCATGTTGAAAAATTAATTCAATTGATTTTAATTGATTTTTGGTTTGAAGTTCAATTTTATCATTTTGAAATTTAATTCAATTGATTTTAATTGATTTTTGGTTTGAAGTTCAATTTTATCATGTTGAAATTTAATTCAATTGATCTTAATTGATGTTAGGCAATTTATCATGTGCAATTAATTGAGTTGATTTTAATTGAATTTAACTGGACAATCAATTTATCATGTTGAATGTTAATTCAATTGTTTTTAATTGATTTTAATTGGATATTCGATTTATCATGTTGAATTTTAATTTAATTGATTAATGGTTTTTAAAGTTGGATTCGTTTATCGTGTTGAAATTAATTCAATTGATTAACGGTTTGAATATTTAATTTGTTTATCATGTTGATTTTAGTTCAATTGATTAACGATTTTTAAGGTTTGAATTTGGATTCTCGATTTATCATGCTGAAAGATTAATTTAGTTGATTATCGATTTGAGTTTGATTCAAGTTTTTGAATGTTTGACCTTCATTTTGACTTTGATTTGATTTAGTTCTTCATTTTGACTTTGATTTGATTTATCATGTTTTGATATTTGATTAATGATTAACTCGGTTGGTTTATTATGTTTTGATCATTTGATTTAGTTGATTAACAATTGATTAAGTTGGATTCGTTTAAGAAAATGTCATTATTAATGATTTAAACGTCCCGAACTTTTCAAAAGATTAATTTGGTTTTGAAATATCGAAAATAAAATTGATTTTTTGTAAATTGAAAATTGGTTTTAAGGGAATAAACCCCACGAAAGAGTTATCGATTAAAACTAATTCATGTTGGAAAACCACATAGCACGTAGCATTTCATTACAACATGCGATTATTACGTGAATGCAATGCAGACGCGGGTAAGGTTAAGGGTTTTGGTGGTACACCTTCGGGTTGTCTCCCAAATGTTTATGTATAGCGATCCATAATGTATGGACACCATAGAGCGTTGGAATAGACCTTTTACGGAAAACCGTGAAGGAGTGTGGATTGAGTTTATCCAGAATACGGTTACTAAAGTAGTACCCGTATTAGGGACCCCTCCACATTGGCTTGTTTGGCTGGATTCAATGTATAGGGTTACTAATGTAGTACCCCTATAGTAGAATCGACTCGATTTTGAATACCTTAAGCAATATCATATAACCATTTGCAAATTTTCGAGTTTCACCTCTTAGTTTTAAGTTATAAGTTTTTAAAACTAAATCTCCCCAGTGGAGTTGCCAAATGTAGATACGGGAAAATATACCTCAACTAATTAACATAATTTAAGTTGGGGAGATTTAGTTTTAGGGTTTTGAAAGATTGAATTGAAAAGGGTTTGAAAATCGAATTGACAAAGGAGTTGCCACCAAAATTAAAAGGCTTTGGAACCCATCGATGTGTCCTACTCTTAGGACTTGAAGTCCTTAGGATTAGGGCACGTCGATACCCTAAACGACCTAAGGTATATTGAACCAGAGATCAAGTTCGAGGTGAGGGTACCCTTTAGGAAGAAATCGTTAATTAATGAAATCACCTAAGAGGGCCTACGTTGTCGTAGCCACAATGTAACAATACGTAATTTCGTATTGTATTATTTTAATAATATTTTAATCAATCAATACGAACGTACATAATTTACGTATGTATTTCAAATTTATTAATACGTAATACGTATATTACGAATTCAATTCATTTCTAAAACGTATCTAATTCATTTTAATCCTAATCGATCATAACTCGGCCTATTTAAACTCAAATCGAGCCCCGTCTTTTACGTTGAATTCCTATTAGAACATATTACATATTAGAATCATTGGATTTGTCATGAGTTGCACATAACTATTCCGTAACTAATTCTATCAATAACTTCTCGAAAAATCGTCCGAACTCAAAACCGTCAATTAAACCCATTTCCAATTCCTCAATTAATCAAACTAGACAAACTAGGAAGCAAACTAAGGGCTAAAACAGCCCCTACCAGTCGGATCATCACAAGGAGAGGGTCACAAGTCACCTTCTTTTATTTTTGTCACAAAGTCTTCTCAAGTACATGTATTATTTGAATTTCATGATCATTTCTTTCATACACCATACTCTTTACTCACTCAACACTCTTTCTACCTTATTCATATGACACAATTTGAAGACTTTGGGTGTGTTAGCTTGTTTGACCATGAATTAGGTGAATTATTTCACAAATAATCAAGTAAAGAAATGAGAACACACTACCCCTT
>JAUEKU010175620.1:0-19207 GCA_032274805.1 Gypsophila paniculata | reverse complement strand
TACAAAAAAACATTAAATTAAATGAGAAACATTTAAAAAAAAAAAAAAAAAAAAAAAACAAAGAGAGAAATGAACCTCCAGAACGACGAGGCATTTTGATGTTGATGTTGTTGTGGATGAGAGACAAAGTCGCGTGTGTGTGTGTGTAAAGTTTGTTGTTGGAATTCTCTGGAACTATTTGTAGTGGGGGTATTTATAGATGGAGGAGGTAGGTCTCCTTTGGTGGGCTTGGGCTGTGACATGGATTTTATCCAGATTGGCCCACTTAAGTATCTGTCTTTCTCTAACAGAGGTTTGGATAGGTTCATTCCCGTGGGCCATAGGTCTACAACTGTAGATAGGTTATATACTTCGTGTTGTTTATATGCCTAGCTCAAGTCGGGTTCGTATCGAGTTATTTCGGATTTGTTATTTTTTTTGGACGTCGTATTAGTATTAAGTTATTTTCAAGTGTATAGATTAGTTTTATAACGGGATCATTTGGGAACGTTCAACTCCTTAGAGTTGCGGTACCGTGTATTTTTCTTTCGATTTGGTTAATTCAAATTAATTTAATATATATTCGAGTTGATATAGACTGAATTTCCAATTTATGCTTAATTCAATTGTTTATTTTCCTAGTCATTATTATAGACCAATGAGAAGAACGGTATAGGTTTTATCTAATAATTTTGAACAATAACAAGACCCTACATTTGAGGTAATACATCATGTTTCAACGTTCTGAATATTTATATAAGGTTTTTGAGCTTATTTTACAAACTCCAATAAATGTTCAAAAACTTTATAAGAAACCTCAAATACTTAATGATTTGAGTTAATACATCAAATGTATAATCTTATTTTCAAATTTTCAACAATAAGTGGACAATTTTTTTTTTTCCTCGAAAAAATGACTAATCTAATAGACATAATTCACATCGTTAAATTTGGATCGAATCATTTGAATCGAGCCTTATCGGAATCTATCCCACGTATATAGAGAATAAATAAGCGGCGGCATACCTCCAATTCAAATTCACAAACCCCCCAACGTTAACTTCCTCTCTCCTCAAAAATCCCCAAATTCAAAAATTAGGGTTCATAATTTTCCCCCTCTTTCTTCAAAACCTTCAAATTTTACCACAAAAATCAATCAAAAATGGGCGCAGGTCAAAGTCGAGGTGATCTAGATCTCCCTGAATCCGACAACGATTACTCTGACGACGAAAATCACGATAATACTTCCGACAATGAAATTGAGGACAAATTTTCTACACCGCCACCACATTCATCCTCTTCATTCGATGTCGACGACATCGAATCCAGGTTAAAATCTCTTAAAATTAAGTACGGGTCGAATTTACCGTCTTCTAAGGGTAAAAAATCTGCTGTTATTAAACTTTACCGTCATGTTGGTGGTGTTTCTTCTGAATCTAAGTGGGTGATGCAAAAAGACGATGATTGCTCGTGTTTTCGGTTCGTTAAGTCGAAGGAGAATGATAATGAGGATGAGGATGAAGACGATGAAGATGGTGAGTCAAGTGATGTGGTTTGGGAGCTTAGGATTGGGGATAGGGTTAGGGCACGGGTGTCGTCGGAGTTGCAGCTCAAGATGTTTCCGGAGCAGAGACGAGTCGTGTTCGTGGCGAATGGGTGTGTTTGGGCATTGAAGTTTATGGAGGAGAACAATGTGTATGATCAGTTTGTGTCGGAGTATCAGAAGTGTTTGTTTGAGAATGTTTACGGGTTAGAGGCGAACGATAAGAATAAGCTGAAGATTTATGGGAAGGATTTCATTTCGTGGGCTAATCCTGATGCTGCTGATGACACTATGTGGGATGCTCCGGATACTCTTGACCCGGATTCAGGGCCGGGTTTGGGGTCGAAGTCGAAAGTGAGGTCGTTGGAGGATGACTTGTTGGAGGAGTATGAGGAGGAGGTTACAAACACGAGCGGGATTCAGAGTTTGGCATTGGGTGCTTTGGATAACAGTTTCTTGGTTGGGAGTGAGAGTATCCAAGTGGTGAAGAATTTTCGACACGGGATCCATGGGAAAGGTGTGTGCGTTAAGTTCGATAGAGGGACGAAAAGTACGAACTTTTTGACTCCTAAGAAGGCGCTGTTAATGAGGGCTGAGACGAATATGATGCTGATGAGTCCTGTGGCGGAGGGTAGGCCCCACGCCTCAGGGATTCACCAGCTCGATATCGAGACTGGGAAAATCGTGACAGAGTGGAAGTTTGGGAAGGATGGAGCTGATATTGCGATGAGGGACATTACTAGTGACACCAAAAGCTCACAGTTGGACCCAAGTGGCTCAACGTTCTTAGGGCTCGACGATAACAGGCTGTGTCAGTGGGATATGCGAGACCGTTGGGGAGCGGTGCAGGACATTGCGACAGCGGATAACTCGCCCGTGTTGCACTGGACGCAGGGGCATCAGTTTGCTAGGGGTACTAACTTTCAGTGTTTTGCTTCGACAGGTGATGGTTCGATTGTTGTTGGGTCGATTGATGGGAAGATTAGGCTGTACTCTAAGACGTCTATGCGACAAGCTAAGACGGCTTTCCCTAGTCTAGGATCACCTATAACTCATGTGGATGTTACCTATGATGGTAAGTGGGTGTTGGCTACGACTGATACGTATTTGCTGCTCATTTGCACTTTGTTTACTGATAAGGATGGTAGGACTAAGACTGGTTTCAGTGGTCGTATGGGGAATCGTGCCTCAGCTCCAAGGCTGCTTAAGCTTATGCCTTTACATGCTCATATGGCCGGTTCAAACAGCAAATTCCATGGCGGGCAGTTCTCGTGGGTATGACTCTTCTCACTCTTTCTTTATGTTTGTAACCTGGGTATTGTAGTCGTCGTGTTCCTTTATTTGGTTATGTTTACTGAAGTTAAACTTTCGTCTACGTTTGGAGTGTTGGCATTGGTGTGCAAATGATTGTATAGTATTCCATTATTTTTCGGTAACTATGTGCTGTTTTGTTCCTTTTTGATAATCTTTATGATCTGTTCTTTCCTTGTATTTTGATTTTCAATTCAATGTTCATGCTCATCTTCTGGATGAGTAAATGTTTGTCGTGCCAAGCTTCAAGTCAGGTACGAGATACTACCTGTCTTCTGGTGCCTTTATTTTACTCCGTACTTGTTACGCCATTATTATTTGATTGCTCTGCTTTAGGGTTGAGTCTTGAGCCTGAGGTGTTATATGTAATTCGATCTAGTTTCCTTTTGATGAGCAAGATGACTATATGAGTTGGAACCCTTGTTAGATACGACATGGAATTATGACTTGGCGCATTAGCACTACTGTGAGATACGGTGCAGGAAGTAAATGCAAATTGACTTGTGTTAATTTATGATTTCAGGTAACTGAGGAAGGGAATCAAGAGCGCCACATAGTGGTTACAGTTGGGAAATTCAGTGTTATATGGAATTTCGAGCAAGTGAAGAACAGTACCCATAAGTGCTACCAAAGTCAGCAAGGATTGAAGAGCTGCTACTGCTATAACATTGTGCTGAAAGACGAGTCTATAGTGGATAGTCGCTTCATGCATGAGAAGTTTGCAGATTGCCGTTCTCCTGAAGCTCCTCTTGTTGTCGCCACCCCTATGAAAGTGACTTCATTCAGCATATCTGCCAAGCAATAGTGCTCCATGATGCTCCTGAAACCTGCACTCTATGTTTCAGTGTGACTGGCCGCCTTCAGGCGTGCCGAGTGTTTCTATTTGGACGGACAAAATTCCTCCATAGTTTGTCGTAGTTTCTCGTTGAAGAAATATCTCGTTCTACATTGTAGTGAATCCTTTCACTTAAGTGGCTGTTTGTATGAGACAATGATGGCTTATTTTTCCTTTAATTTCTGATAGGGAAAATGTTGAATTCATTTGAATCCTGAACTCTCCATATGTATTTCTGTATCTGTTGATTGATGCTGACTTTTTACTGTCGATGTAACGAGCTTCAATACGCAATTAGTATTGACTGCTCATCCAAAAGAATTTGCTGATCAATTCTTAATTGGAAGCTGTAACTCTTATCGTCCACAATCATAAAATGCTCAAGTTATATCGGCAGTTTTATTGATGTTCAGTTTAAATAACCATCACTGATCTTGGAGTAAGCATCCCGGAATAGGCTCTCTCTAGTATCAGAATTCAGAAGTACCGATTCAGATTCCATATGAGTATGCATTAAGCAAAATTTTCTACTCGTACAAGAAATAAAGAAGAAAGTTCAATACTTAAAAATCTATGACAAATCTCGTCTTAGATCAACTATTGTGCTGTCACGAATGTCAGACTGTAACATAAACATGAAAATCCCACCAGCCACAGCAACATTAAGGGACTCAAAATTACCAGCCATGGGTATACTTACCAGTTCACACAGCTGCCTGGCTTCCTCTGAAAGGCCACTTCCCTCACTGCCCAGAACTAAACACAGTGGAATCTCAGCCAAAGAATTTGCTAGATCTTGGGACAATTTGTGAACAGGCTTGACATGAGTGCTAGTGTCGGGATGACCAGCCATCACTTTAGCCTGAACCTCATTCCTAAACGCTTCGAGATGATCCCAGTTCCCAGAAACTATAGGAACCTGAAAGGGGGCACCTCTGCTTGCCCTAATGGCCTTGTCATTGAATGGGTCGCAGCATCCAGGAAGCAAGAAGACACCATTCTGTAACACAACGATAGCATGTCAATGTTCCTGCTGCCGTTACAAGATGTATTCACTAAGCTAAAGCGTTACTGTTAGTTCCAACGATTGTCCCGACTCCCAACAATAAGCACTTATTTGAAAATGACCAACCAAAATACCCATATCCAAAATGATCATGATATGGCACAACCAAACACAAATTGACCCAATCCGATTCGAACTGCATAATATGCCCGAACCAAATCTAGAGCTGACCGGACTCATCCTGATTCCTGAATCACCACTTTGTCTGTTGACTCTGTAGTCTGTTCTAAGTATCACCAGAAGAAATTGACAACTTTCTTACCCATTTGAAAGCCAAAGCTGATCTAAGTAATGTGCCGAGGTTTCCTGGATCCTGCACAGCAAATATAAGATCTCAGAACGTAGTACTCTTCTAAAGGTCTGAGGGTATAGTGCTATATGAGCAAATAAAACTGGGACGAGTGAAATATTATGCTCTACATTCAGAGATACTTAACGAGTATCGTGCATTCCTAGTAAATTAGTGATCACAAGGCAGGCAGCTCACATAAAAACTCAAATCTATGCACTCATCATTTGACCAAAAAGAAATACTTGGGTAAGAAACTACTTCAGTAGGACGAGTTATGATTCAAAGTTTCTTGATAAGTCTTCAAAGTTCAAAGTTGAATGTTCACCCCTAAAGATCATCACATCCTACAATGGAACAGTCTTTGCCAAACGTCTTTAATCAATCCACAAACCCTCAAGTCAAAGACCAAGAGATCATAGCTCGACAAGTTGACGATGAAACCTAAAACAGAAATAATAGCCCTTCTATACTTCTATATTAATTTCAGAACCCATGCGTATGTTCTTTCCTAACTAAACAAAGACAATCCCATCAATATAATGATACTAGATTCTTTGCTCCACTGACGGGTCATTTTGGTTGGAAAATAGAACAAGGAGAAACAAGTGAAATTAGATGGCATGGTGAGAAATAGGTTCCCCTGAAACAAACGACGGACCACCAAGTATTAGAGTAAAACACTAAAACCTGAATCCCGTCAAGGACAAGAATCCGATGTGTGGATGCACAACCAAACCATCTCGTACAATCCATTTTCAATCGTTCGTCGCTCAACTCCACAAAACTGGTAGGACTCCTCATTAGAGCTATAGCTTCAATTGACTCAGTTGATTGAACGCCAGCGAGTTTTCTCATCACCAAAGAGCTCACAAACACCCTATCTACTGGAATTTCACCTAGCCCTTCAGGAATCTCGGCATTTTCAAGCAAAATAAGACATTCTATTACCGTCTCGTGGTCTCGTTTCAACACTTGAAATTCATGTATCTCCCTGAACATAACACGCCACGATATCCTCAAGTATCAAACCACTGTTTCAACTTTAACTAAAGAAGCAAATTTTTTGCCATTTGATAAATTCAATATACAGAATTCAACACATCATTTGCCTATCATCTCAATGAATGAATGACAGTACTATTCAAGTATAACAGCTAACACAAATATCTCGTGGACGAAGCTATTCTCACCGTGGATTTATACTTACCCTTTATTTATTGTCGGTCTTACAATTTACAGGTGTCATCAAAAGCAGCAAAATTTGGATAAAATAAGAGCTACCCATTTCATAACATGCATAATTCAACAGAAACAAGTCGTACCCAATTCAAATTATCAACACAAAAGCTCATTTCTCTAATCAAACAGCCACAAAACCATATTAAAAAAACAACAAACAGTAAGTCTCCTGTGAGACGGTCTCGCACCTGATAAGAGTAGAACCAACAAGGAGAACAAAACCATGAGAATGGCGGTACGACGACGACTGGCGAAGTTTAACACAGTGTTTGACAAATGGGTTTGAAGTACTTGTGATTAAGTTGGGGAGTTTTGGTAATGATGAAGAAGTTGATTCAGTGTGTAATAATGCATTATTTTTGTACCTAAAATTAATGGATTTTAGGGTTCTAAAATTTTGATAATTTTGATTGTGATTGTGATTGTGATTGAGAAGTGGTGTGATTGAAGGAAATGGTGTGAAGAAAGAGGGTAGAGAATGCATGTATGAAGTTGTGCATTGCATTCTCCACTCACTTTTGCTTTCTCTTCTGTCTTACTACCGTCTTAGGATAGTTTCATACAATCCAGCTGACGAACCCGACTTGAATCGACTCCACCAAAATGCAACTATATTCGAATAAACAAATTCGAATCCAACCTGAATTCGAGTTGACGAGACACAATTTCAATTCACCTGTATATGATTGATTTCACATTAACTATCAATCTAAGTAACTCGACAAGAGCATATTTGAACCTGAAATGATCCGTCCTATTCCGAATTTAAACACTAATCCGAATTTAAATATACTCGAAAATAACCCAATTCAAATTAACCATATCCATACCTGATGCATAGTCCATACAGCCTGTAAATACTCATTCTTTCTTCTCGTTTCTCGCTAATTGAGTTTTTTGTCCGTTGCCACCTTACATTATGCCCAATTGCAATACAACTAACTTTCTTTTTTTATTTAAGTCACCTCTGCTCTGTATGAGTTTATTAATAGGGAGGAAGAGCTAGCATCCCATTTTGTCCTCACTTTGGCGTGAAAAGTTGTCCTCAACAATTGAATTCCAACATCACATATCAAACTAAGATGGGAACTATCATTAAATAAATTAAAGACGACTAATGTACATTCACACAAAATCTAAAAGAAAAGGGTCATTCAAATGACTTGTGACATCTAACATCACCGAGTTTTAGCAAGACTATCTTTAAATCAAGCAGAACCATCTACTTTAATCTTTGTGATGTCTCGCCATCTGTTGAGTTCCGAACATACCCTCCACTCTTTCAGGCGCCATTCCAATGTAGGCTCTCTCTGAAGTATTATCCCCACGAGAGCCATTATCCGTCAGTGATGGGACCGTATTCCTGTTCCACTGAGCTTGACCATTATCCGTTAGTGATGGGACCGTATTCCTGTTCCACTGAGCTTGACCATTATCAGTAAGTGATGGGACTGTATTCCCGTTCCACTGAGCTTGATATACTGTTGGTATGAATTCTCTCCCGCCACTATAGTGCGATGCAAAACCACCAAGACCTTGGGATCCATGTGAAGACCCTACAGCTTCACTTCTATGTGATGATGATGGCATGCTAACTCGTTCCATTGTTGACAGAAGAATAGCGTCTCTCATTTGAAATGTATGGCTTGCCATCGAGGGAAGAGTTCCATTATCTGGAGGGCAAAATAAATCTGTTCTTGAAGATATAGAATTTGACATACCATTGTTTTCAGCTGGCAAAGGAATATAGCTGGCTGGGGCTGGTGTATTAGTATATTGACTTGTTTGGACTACTGGTGTAACACTGTCCCTCTCAGGACACTGAAGTACATCTTCGGTGCCCCTAGATGTGGAGGTAAAAGTCTCCGGCCACCCAGAAGTTTGACAAAAATTTATATCAATGTCAAGTTCTTGGCCGAGGGCGGATCTATATTTTGACGAATCATCACAAGGAGGTCTGTTTACCGGTCTTTCCTGATCTGTCATCTCTGTGTCAGAAGCTTCGGATATTGAAAAGGACGATTCATAACTTGAGAAATCAGACTGCAAACGCATGGACATAGAAACTGTTTGATGAGTCGAATTCTTCTCTGATGTTAAGGTTCCAGTGGATGGGATCCTTTTACTGGTTAAGCCCTTCCATTGTTGTGCTACTAGTTTGACCTGTGTATAGAATTGAACACCTGCTGTGCCTGCGAATTTGACAAAGTCAGCAGAAAAGATAGCATCTGTTGGAATGCTAAACAGTCTCAGTGAGGGCCGAGGGAGTGCGCCATTAAGAATAAGCGAATTAGTTGCTCATAGCGAAGCAAGATTATTGACTCAGGCCCAAGTGTAATGTACCCGGATGATGAACCCCAGAAAATATTCAAGAACTTCACTCTAGCCACATGCACTAAATTATTGTTATTGATTTAACTGTTGATCTGGTATAGGGGTGGGTGTGGGGAAGGGTTGAAGGATTATGATGTCAGTACACTCATGCCTAGGGAGAGAAACGAACCGTAAAAGTTGACATTGCCAGCAAATGAAGTCGTCAATCCAGTGGAAGAAAAGGGCAGTGGAATGGATACAGGTACATTAATTCCAACCTGAGGCAATCAAAAACCACCTAAGCATGTGAGATCCACATTAATGTGAAGTTAAAATAATAATAAACATTCTTCAGGGTGTAAGATAAAGAATTTTACCATTCCAGCTTCGACCTCATTCTGGAATTTCTTTGCAGAAAAACCGGATGTTGTAAATATTGTTGCTCCAGTTTTGGACCTAAATGAGAAAAAAAAAGTAGCAGCCTGACCTTAAAAACAGCGATATAAGAGCTGAAGACAGCTAGTTATAGTTCAATCAAACCAATAGGACCAAGATGATAGTCAAGGAGATAGTAATTACTTTTGCTGGTTCACAACGGCTATGGCCTCTTCTAAACTGTTGACCTACCAGATGGTCAGAAGGGTCGAAACGAGTTCAAAATACCAAAAAAACATTAGCCAAAAATAGACTTATGAAGCATATAAACCGGGCGGTGGGGACAAGGGAGGAGACAAACAGCAAGAAAAAAAGTACGGGTACCTGTGTGCACAGGACCAGTGGGCATGGAAGATCTTCCTGGTTATCATAAAATGTGACGGGTCATGGATGAGAAAGATACATATACTCTTAATAGCAGTATAGCACAACTACTACTCCGTGAAATAAAGGAGGTGGGAGTTAAAGGGTACCTCAAACCACTCCATGCTAGGTGTTATGCCACTCAAGATAGTTGGACCAACAAAACTTCCCTTCTCGTACATTGGAACCTGAGAATGTCAATAAAATCACAAATATTCAGCATAATAGCTAGATCAACGAAGAATATTTTAATACTTAACCTACTTCAAAGTAGATTAACTTAACCCACTGATAAACATGGTCTGATGGCTGATGTTATGTGAAACCAAAGGTAGCTTATATTAAAGAATTGAACAACTATCACCCATTCATTCAAAATGATAAATTGAATAGAAATTGGAGTAAACTAATACCACAATGTTTCTTCCGTCAAGTATAAGGCTAGCCCCACAATCAACTGCATTTTGCACTGATCTACATATCTTGGCCTTCACCTGTATCATTTCAGTAGATTGACTCCGGATATGAGAGAATTGATAGATGGATAGCAGGATGAAAACATTTGGTACTACATATACGAATAACAAACTGTTTAACAGCCGAGTAAACATGTCTTCTTAAAACCAAAACAAGAAACTCTAAAAAGAATGTCAAGCATATTTGCTTACGGCAGAAACTACATAAGAATATTTCATTGGGAGGAAAGGGGGGCATTGCAAAAGACCAAAAATGAGGTTCGTCACAACCTCTTCACTAATCACTGGACCTATATCTGCAGTTTCATCAGTTCCTTCATGAACTCTAAGCTCTCTGGCATGTTTAACGAGCTCCTCCACCCTGAAATGGTTCAGGCAAATAATTTGTCACCTTACAGCTCAATTACAAATAATTGACCTGTCATTATTAGTAATTTCCAATTAAATCAAATAATTTCTACTTCACTTAAAAAGAGGCTTAGGCAACTTGCTTTCTCCTCAAATATAGAGCAGAGTAGTCTACGCAACTACGCAAGCATAATTGTCAACGGCAACATACAATCGCTCTTCTTACACTCATGCTAAGAAGTGAGCAAAGCCAGGCAGACAGACCACAATGGCGTGGAAGGAGAGCCGAAGGACACAGAGAATAAGTTTAAAGTAAACAGGCTAATGTGAACATACCATGGGGCAGAGCATCCCACAAAAGTTACTGAGCGAAGAGATGTGCATGAATCTCCAGCAGCACCAAAGCCAGCAGCTACCAAAGCATCAAGTGTGGTGTCCATACACGCATCAGGCATCACAACAGCCTGATTTTTGTACCTGATGTTGGCCTATAGAAAGATGACGGTAACAGCCAACAGCATAAGCAGAAAGGTATTGAAACATTTGTACTGAAGCAGAAAAAAAAGTATATAAAGCGAAACACATCCACACTTTTTTAGGATTTCATCTCACTATTGCCAAAAACTAAAAAAGAAAATAAACACCCTTATTATAGATCAAAAGTGGGTGGACACAGGTCACAGACGGAAACCTAGGATTACCAGATCTGGAATACAATTATCCTAGAGAAAGTATTATCGACACCTTCGACTTTTGATGGTATACTTACAAGCAGACACCAACAGCCACCAACATGCTTCCAACTAAGCAGGGTACATGGTGCACACACCTTACCCCTTGGAACTTTGGTGAAAAATGAACATGGCTGTGTGCTACTTTAAAAAATGAATAAGAACAGACATTAAAAGGCATCATTTTGATATGCACCTTCTAGAGCTATAGATAAGTACTAACCATTTATACGACGTAAATTTAGGAAAAGTATTTACCTCAACACGTTTACCTCTGGCAACAGCTTGAGCATAAATATGTGTTGCAGTCTATGACAAAAGTAAATGAAGTTGAAAAAAAAATCAGGATCATCGTGAATTATCTATAGAAGTGCCAAAATTAGATAGCATCATGATGAACCTTGCAGAAAAGACACAATGCCCAAAGAAATGGCAAAATGATGATATGTGAAAATCAAGCAGTAGTCAACAATGCAATCTTTTTTGCAAAATGATTGATAGGTGGGTATAAAATAAAATTTTTGCTCAGCGTAGTAGACAACACAACACTATCCTTTGTGCCATAAGGTCTACTGGCTACACATGAATGTCCACTTGGTTTGAATACTTAAAAACAATCTCAGATATCATTTGGTACAGTGCTTATTTGCTTAAAAAAGCCAGAAGGAAAGGGAGAAAAGGCTTACAGTGTAGGAACCAGCAAATGATATGGCTTTTATGTCATCATAACTGCATATATAATCAACAATGTCCTGCTCCAGCCAAAACCCATCGACATTAAAATGGAATCAGAAGAGCTTAGCATCCAGAGAGAGGAAGAAAGAGAGGTCAAGACTTGAGACTGATAAACAGAAGCATATGTGCTATCATCCAGCAGATCCCTATAGGTCTGAGTTGTCTGACATTTAAGGCATCACAATTTCTAAATAAAGCCATGTAGCAAAACGGAACGGCTTACATTGCCTCCGTGAATGATATTTAATACACCATCTGGTAAGCCTGCTTCCACAGCCAGCTCCACAAGCTTCAATGAAGCACCTGGGATGAAACATAATGCTGAATCACATTAACCTGTGGCTGGTCTGAAATATCATATCAAGGATGCAAACGACACTAAATTCATTGCATTTTTCATTAACTGCATCCTCATCTTTGTTCCAGTAAATCAGATTTCATGTTTCTTCCAGTAAATCAGAAGTAATCCAACTCTACAAGAACTCTCAGAAGTTTAGTTTTTTTTTTTTTGTGTTTCATCCCTCATTAGATAGTCTCAACAGCATACGATATTGCCGATTCACTTTAGGATGGAACCCTCTAGGGGTTATAAAGTGGGCTCTCTCTCCTCCATTTTTGGGTGTAGCCCAGGTCCCGGTTTTATAGAATACAAACTAAAACTCACCTGGACTTTTCTCTGAAGGACGTAGAACAAATGTATTGCCACATATGATGGAAATAGGGAACATCTGCACAGGAGAAACCAAATTTAGGCCAGATTTCATATGAATTATGCAAATTTGTTCGAGTAGCCTGGTATCGACAAGCATGCGAGTGTGCCTATTGGCACGAGAAAAACCACCACAATGCAAGATGCACGGGATGAGCGTGTTGCTCTTGGTGAGAGATGATTTTGTATATGCTGATTTTAATATGCAATAAAGCTTTCATCAGAAACATAGTTTAGATCAGAACTACATGGATATATAAAAGTCTAAAATACGGGTTTCATGAATATCAAACCATACCCACAAGGGGGTCACAGCAGGGTAACTGCAACCGCAAATCCCTGCGCAAACACCAAGAGGTTCCCTTATGGAGTACATGTCAATCCCGGTGGAAGCATTGGGAAGGAATTCACCCATCTGCAGAGCCCTATTCCCACAAGCATGTTCAACCACCTCTACAATCACAGACAGAAAAGATACAACTAAGTATCAACAGTTGGTATGTGATGCTGTTTTTTAAGAGCATTACACTTACCTAAACTACGAACGATGCCAGCATGGGCCCTCTTAATTGTCTCACCCTGTTCAGTACTAATAACCAAAGCAATCTTGTCCTGTAAAGTCGTTTCACTAAGTCATACAGGAACTGTTATAACCAACATTAAGATAAGGTAATACATTTTAAATCCTCACTATGTCTCGGCGGATAAGTTCTAACAGCTTAATCACGATGCGTTGCCGAGCTGAAAGGGTTGTTTTTCTCCAAGATGGAAAAGCTTGTTTGGCTGCAAAAACAGCGGATTTGAACTCTTCATATAGAGCTGAAGGCACTTGTGACACTACCGCTTGAGTTGCCTGATTCAAATTACATGTCCCATAAATATATAACAAGAAGAAAATAAAAGAAAAGAAAAGAAAAGAAAAGAAAAGAGAGAAAAGAGCAGAAGTATACTCACAGGATTGACAACATCAGTACAGACACTTCCCTCTGAGTTCACAAAGTTGCCGCCAATGAAGTTAGAAACCTTTAGCTGTATACAGATAAGAGAAACACTTGATTATACTTTCTAAAGGAGATTAACAATGGATAAACCATACTCATAGCACCGACTATGCCTAGCAGGATTTGCACCTTTGCTGACTACGACAATTGCTGCGTTTTGCAAAGACAAAAGAATAACAACTGGGAATCCTAGCAGTCTATTTTGCTTATCTTGGTCCTCTAGAAGAAATACTTTCCGAAGGGAACATGAAATGATTTCCCACGGAAACTTATAATTGATATATTATTAAACTGACAGGTAAGTTCTTAAACCTCGTGGAATCATTTATATATTTGCGTGTTATCCAAGTAGTTAACATGTCAAGCTGCTAAGAAAGAATATGGGGGTGGAAGAAAATGTTCTGAAAGACAGAGGAAAATATTCATTTTTCAGAGAAATGAAGGGCATAAAGAGCCTCACCGCGTTGATTTTGTTAGTAGGCTTCAATGAGCTAAAACTTGTTTCTGCAAGATAAAAAGATACATTCACATAAGTGATGTGCTGTGTGTCACTGGCCTAAATCTATCTAATACAAGTGGGACCAGATCAGGATCAGTCAAACCAAAATGCTGCCTCCAAATCCAAGCTAAACTGGCATTAGAACTCATATGAAACCATTCTACAATCGTACCTTTCCCATTCTCACCTTATGATTAGGAGTAGGAAATGTCGTAAAATTATTACTCCAAATTATGTCAAACATAAGATTAAGTCCAAAAAGAAACTCAACTTCGCCAACACTTATACTATAAATTCTATGTTACAGCAACAAACACTAAATTTAATGACAATAAAAGATCAAATTTCATTGGCAACTTAACACAATACAAGTTTACAACTCTTCATGTTCCTCCTATTTGGAAACATGTAAAGCTCGGTTTGATAGGAAACAAAATAGCGAAACGATTAGACTCAACATAATAAGCCTTGTCTATTGACACACAAACACGCACATAATGCATAACATGGATAACAAAATTGAATAATACGGACTATAAGCAAAAAAATCGAATGTGCTCAACCTGAAAATTTCCCCTGTCTAATTTTAGTTGAGAGATTGTACACCTGCTTCGGAGTTGGCTTTAGCTTAGGGTTGCTTTGCTTCAGAGTCTCCAGAACCTCTTTTGGCTTTACACCAGCTTCAATCATTTCCTTAATTTGTCGGAGTTCATCCTCACTGAAACGACGACTGCGTGGATGCTCAGACATATCCTCCAAAGGCTCATGATTGTGCTCACCATTTTTTACTTGTAGTACCCAAACATCATCATCCTCGTCCTCGTCCTTTTTACCGACGACCTCGAAAGGACAGTTGATGAGGCGTGAAGGCACCTTCCTTTTCCTCTTGAGCTCGCTAGTACTGCGTCGACGAGGGGTTCCTCCTCTGTAACACCCAAGCTTGACAACATTCTCTCTAGAGTGCTTGATAGTCACCATATAGCCATGGTTTACGGAAAAGTCACGAACATATGCAATGAGTTCCTCTCTATCTTTGAAGGTTCCTGGCTGCGGAGGAGGCATCGTAACCTGATGAACATTATTGGTTGCACTGTCCATTCGTATCTCATATGCAATAGCTTACCTGAAAATTATAAACACCATAGTTACGTTTCGATGCTTATTCCCACATACAAGGGACCAATATCTGAATGTAACTCCTATTTAAAGGAGAGATTTGAAGGGAAATGAAGGGGGAGAATGGAAGCAGATAATATTTCTTGTTTGATCAGCAAGTTGGATTGGAAGGTCTTGGAGTGAATCTACTTTGGTAACTCCCGCTCACCGAGCCAATAAATGTTTGCAACGAACAGTTACTCTTTCCTTTCCTCCCCACACCCCCTCCCTCGCCTTCCCTCCTATTTTCGAATTCAGTCAATGCCTTAGCAATCATGTTTACGACTGCATTAATTGTACTTAAAATCTTTGTACTAGACTAGGTCGTCTATTTAAGGTTCAATATTGCAGCATTGCATGCGTTTAATATGGGCACAACAGCATGATATCAAATATTGAAGAAGTAACAGACATTCGGAAATGCCAACACTTGATAAGGCATTTGCAACAGTAAACTAAAAACGCTCTATTAAAATCTGAACCAACATTAAGAAAACCCCATACACTAGACATAATTTGGTCCACATTATAACAAGTTAGAAAAAAATACAGCATAAACATCGTAGTAATAACTAATAAGCCACTGCCAACGACTCAACGACTGTAATGAATTATGCTCCGCATGACGTATTTAACTACCCAAATTCATCATGCATTGACATTACATTACGATTTCAAATTTCTGCAGCATACAAAATCCACAAATGCTAAATTAAGACCGTCATACGCGTACAACCGTCACTTTGTAAGTAAAAGATGACCACTTTCATTTTTTTTTTTTTTGGTTGTGACCACTTTAAAATCTCTAAAAGTGATCACAATAAGCATCGAAGTAATAACTTTTTACTCATAAGTAGATCGTCGTACGGGGACTACTGTCTCAAACGAGAATTACTCAACAAAGTTGAAATGATAGTGATTAAGAGCTAACATCATTTAATTAGGATTTGAATTTTCGACGCTGCTGAAAGAAAACCGTCATAAGCGTATGACGGTGTATTTGTGTGTAAAAGGTGGTCACAATAACCGTTAAAGTGGTCACGATAGTATCAAAGTTAGTCACTTTGTACTCACAAGGACACCGTCGTACGCGTACGACCATCTCAAAAAATAATTAGTCAAAACAAAATTGAAACGATAGTGATTAAGAGCTAAATATCAAATGCAAAACACAATCAAATCGATACATTGATCATTGAACAATATCAATCAAATTGCTGAAAAATGAAATACAATTGACAAATTATTATAGTAATAGTAATGCATTCAATCAAAATAAAAACATTAATCAAAATCAAACAATTCATCGCACATTCGTAATTGTAACGATTAAAATAGAAGAAATTACCGGGAAATTGTGTCAATGAGAAGGTATCACATGCATGAATTAATCAATTGAACTTTGAGAAGTGATTAGTTTTGGAGGGAACGAAAACCCTTGTTTTTCTGTGGAAAGGGGAATTTTGGGGTGCATATAGTAAAAGCTTGTGTATAACCTACCAACTACTCCGTACTCCGTGTATATATATATATATATATATAGAGTTAGGATCAGATGAGGCAGCCCAATTTGGTGAGGCCGTGAGTCCGGCATTAAAGTAACACCAATTGTTCGTTAAAGTAACAACAGTTGTTCATTAAAGTAACATGTTTTGCCAGCCGGTTGTGACCGGCTGGCTCGACCGGCCGCCCCTACTCAACCGGCCGCCCCTTTTTTTTCCCTCTTTTTCTTGATCATGCAATCTCAGCCCTCCATTCTTTAGATCCAATGGCCCAGATTGGGACTCATGGCCTCACCAAATGGGGCTGCCTCATTTGATCCTAAATCTATATATATATATATATATATATATATAGGGTTAGGATCCCGTGCGAACTAAGTTACGGTGCGAACCGTACGAACCAATTAGATACACAAAATTGTACACTAGATACACAAACATAGTATATTATGTACACAGCATGCTAACTTGGATACACAAATATGTAGCTTGGATACACCGACTTAGATACACAAAAAAAACCCATTAAAGTAGCTTTATTTAAATTGTAAATATAAAATGAGTCTAATATTTTAATGCATCGTCAAAAAATACGCATAAGTTGGGTACACAAAAAGTAGTATTAGATTCACAAAAGTAGTATAGTGGATACACGAAAAATACAAAGCAATAATACTGTACAAATCTTTGTTGACCTGCTGCTTCTTCCTGATAAACCACCTTGCATAGCATCTTCCGTCTTTGGATTGTTTTGTTTCATTTTTCTTATTTTGAAATAGAAATGAAGAGAAAATTATGGAGGGAGGAAGAAGAACTTGAGGTGGATGTTGTCGGTGCTGGTAAGTTCGGGACCATGGTCGTCCATCTCCGGTTGCTATTTGTGATAAAGATAGACTAAATGAGACAGGGAAATTGGACGAAAAGAGAGAGTGCAGCTAAGGTCGGGACGGTGTTCGTTCGTCTTCGATGGAAATTTGCAGTGAAGAAAAAGGAAATGAGAGAGAGGAAATAGGGGGAAGAAAAAGCGAGTGACATAAATGACACCGATGTCGATGATGCGCGTCGATGGTGGCGCCTACGGTGGTTCCGACAACTTTCACTAGTGCCAGGGACATTAGACAACCCGACCGTCGAGGACTTATTGGGGAAGTCGAAGATGTGGCTGGTAGTTTCAAACGGGAATGTCAATTGACATATAAGGAGGTGGCGGCTGATGTAATGAGGGTTGAGACTCTAATTTAGGGTTTATAGGCAGTTCGTACGGTTCGCACGGAAGATGTTGTTCGCACGAGATCTGGATTATATATATATATAGGGTCAGGATCCCGTGCAAACCATTTTTCGGTGCGAACCGTACGAACCAGTTGGATACACAAAAATGTAATTTGGATACACAAGTACATCAATATACATACACATCAGTGTAATCCAGATACACAAAAAAATACATCGGATACACAAAATTATCAACTATATACACAAAAAATATTAACAAATACACTACTAGAGTACAATATTTTTGAATAATTTTCATTATCGATGTTTTATGCTAGATACACAAAATATAGATACACAAAAAAGTAAACCAAATACACAAAATAGTAATTCGGATACACAAAAATTACTAAATACAATGTTATAATACAATATTTTTGATTAATTTTCACCATCGACTTTTGCAGCTGGATACACAAAATTAGGATACAAAAAAATATAGCTCCAGATACACACGTAGAACACTTACATACACGATATTCATGTACATTTTCCGACATACACTAGACTCACACTTACATATATGAGACCCATCTGCAGCTGCACAAGTACCGGACCGAAACCACTAACCTTATGACCCCACCACCACTTAACCCATACCAACCGCCCTACCACCACGGGACTCACACGACCACCCTACGACTACCACCACTCACTTCACCATAAGACCCAAAACACTAACCTTACGACCACCACCACCAACCACTCACTTCATCATCGGACCAACACCACCGACCCATGACTATCATCAGCCACTAACAATGACATTAACACCATGATCCGTTGACGGTGGCTACTCAACCCCCGGTGGCTACCCAAGCCACGCCGATAACTGTACTGCCATGTGCACCGACCACCACATTTACCAAGTTGATCCCAACAATAACGACCACCAAAATCGACCGCAGCACCAAAGTCGATCCCAACTTTTTTTATTATTCATATTAACAATTTGTAGATCTAGAAATATGGAGTAATCAATATGACTAGCTTGAAGTCGAAGTTGTGGTTGTCGTTTGAAAAGAAGGTCGAAAATACCGTCATTTTCGCCGGAGAAGGACAAGAATTGAAAGGTGGTGCGGTTTTGGTACGAGAGAAAAAGTAAAAAAAGGAGAGAGAAAAGGGAACACCGGTGAGATAGCTGGCCGGAAAAGGTGGTCGTCGACGGAGATCGACCGACTGTTGGTGATTGATTGATACGGAGTATTAATTACTGAGAGAGATAAAGGAGGGAAAAGCTTTGGGGAGGGAAAAGCTTTGGGGATAGGGTTTGTGCGGCTGATTTAGGGTTTCTGATGATTTTAGGGTAGATTGGGGTGGTTCGTACGGTTCGCACCGAACACTTGGTTCGCACGGGAACCGAAATCTATATATATATATATATATATAGAAATTGAATC
>JAUEKU010175609.1:0-10745 GCA_032274805.1 Gypsophila paniculata | reverse complement strand
GAATTTGTGAATGAGATTGGCATGATTTCTGCTCTGCAACATCCAAACCTTGTAAAGCTTCATGGGTGTTGCATTGAGGGAAAAGAACTACTGCTCGTTTACGAGTACATGGAAAACAACTCTCTCGCTCGTGCACTCTTTGGCAAGTCTCTTCTAACCCTATTTACGAATTTGCCTTCTCCTTGCCTACTTCTCTTGGTCATACTATACTAAAATAATATTCTACCTGGGTTCTGCTCTATTGGTGATGCAAACTCATTTTCCTTTTTTGAAATACTCCATACTAATGTAGGCAGCGAGGATCAGAAGTTGCACTTGGATTGGCCGACAAGGAAGAGGATATGCTGGGGAATCGCTAAGGGATTAGCTTACCTTCACGAAGAGTCGAGGCTAAAGATTGTTCACAGGGACATTAAGGCCACTAATGTCTTGCTCGATAAGGACCTGAACGCTAAAATATCAGATTTCGGCCTCGCAAAGCTCGATGAAGAAGAAAATACTCACATCAGCACTAGAATTGCCGGAACAATGTCAGTTTTTGACCTTCTTTTCCCTTAGTAATTACCTGATCAATAGCTTTTCTAACTTCCGTCTTGTGTGTGTGCATGCCCCTGTGCGTCTAAATTTGTTCAGAGGGTATATGGCTCCTGAATACGCAATGAGAGGTTACCTCACAGATAAGGCAGATGTGTACAGCTTTGGAGTCGTCGTGCTCGAAATTGTGAGTGGAACAAGCAACACTAGTTACAGGCCAAAAGAAGAGTTTGTTTATCTTCTTGATTGGGTAAACAACTACACTTTCTTACTTTTTAGACCATTTTTTCCACGCTATGTTTCTCGGACTCTTCCTCTTATTTGGACCGAGGCATTTGGATGGGAATGGAGGAGAGGGAAAAGGAGGGAGACAAATCTGCTGTGCAAGTTGGCTTGGAGAGAAATGGAGGGTTCCATTTTCTTTCCTGCATGTATATCTGCAATCATTCCGACATAGGAATTATTTGGAAGAAAAATGTTCTTCTCTTCTTCCCTCCCGTTTCCTTCTCTCCTTGGGTTTATGTTTTTTGGTGGACACTCAGCATCGAGAAGGATGATTTTTTTACGGAAAATAGCAGGAAGTGACGTTAGAAACATGCTCATGCTGGATACTTGCACTAGAGCAACATAGTTTGCAAGTTTCTCGACTCAAACCCTGTGTTGAAACATATATACAGAAACATGATGCTGTTCATATGTTAATTTTCAGGCATATGTTTTACAAGAACAAGGAAATCTATTAGAGCTAGTGGATCCAACTTTGGACCCAAATTACCCGAAAGAAGAAGCGCTCACATTGCTGAACTTAGCATTACTCTGCACCAACCCATCTCCGTCTCTTAGACCAACAATGTCGTCTGTCGTGAGCATGATTGACGGGAAAATACCCGTCCAAGCACCAATTGTGAAGCGGAATGGAAGCAGGATCAATGAAGAAGTAAGGCTCAGAGCGTTCGAAAGACTGTCACAGGACCGTCACAGTCTCGTTTCAATGAGTTCAACCTCTAGCCAACCGCAGAGGAGCATGTCAATTGATGGCCCATGGATAGACTCTTCTATATCCTTGCAAAGCATGGGTGACATACAAGAAAACTCTCCTTCAACCTCAGCTAGACTGCTTCGTGATCTCGATGAAATCGAGCACAACGAGAAAGTATGACAGGTATATCATTCAGATTATTAGGACATTCATGACAGATGTAAGTATTTCTGTTTAGAATATCAGTAGGCCACTGTACACGCTCGCTGTTAGAAATAGTGATCCAAAGTTAACCATGGGCCTCTATCGGCTCTTATGCCCGGGTCCAAGCCCCTTGTCAGCTTTGGACACCCTTCTCCTTGTCTGGTCTGGTCGAATTGGGTCATGGTCAAATAGTTTATGCATCTAATGTCTAATCGGTACACGATAAATAAATTAACGAAAAATTAACTCACTTCCGAGCATCATTAAACTTTTCGTATATATGTAAGTAATTGAACTTCCAATTATAGTCATTGAAGTTTTTGTTAAACATGTAAAAATTTTGGTTTTGGAATCAATTATTAATTGAGCTTTGTGTGCAATACTTTGTTAGCAACGTATTAAATTTTATTTTTGAATTTTGACTCGTAAGCTTATAAATATCCGCGATTATACCCTTTTTGAAAAAATATAAATCAGACGGAGTAATTACGAAATTATCATTTGTTGTACATAAAAGGTTGTACTACCGATTGATTTTGATATGATATATTTGTTCCTATAAAATGTATCTACCCTATTTATTAATGATATGAAGTTTCTTGTTATCTTAATTAAAATTAACCATTAATTGATATTCAATATCTAATGAAGTTTACTAAATTGTAAAAGTTATATCATTATAATAGCTATGTATTTAAGAATAACTATTCTGAAAGTTAAAGATATATATAAAGAGAAATATCTCGTCTAATTCACTATGGAGTTACGGAATATAGTCTTATTATTGATTTTTTAGGTAAATGTTTTGAACTTTTGACCATGATACATTAAAAAATGTGGAAGTCTATAATATAATACTAAAGATATTCACATTTGTTATCAAAATTCGTCGACAAATTATGTCTCTTAAAACAAGTCCTTTGCAGTGATTACAATGAAATATACTATGAAATTCAAAAATTGATTTACGTTCGATTTATTTCTGGGTAGTACAGAGTAGTATTTTTATATATTAGTAAATTTGAATTAAAATCGATGGGTGATTTGTTGGATAATTCATAAAATACGATTTGACGCCCTTAGTAATAAAAAAAAAACTCGAAAGTACCCAATTATATTAAACATTAAGCAATGTACATATTTTTCTTTATTATTATTTGAAGAACAAAAAATAATGATGGTTTATTCACTTACAAAATTTTTTATGATTATAATCATCATCATACATTTATTTCTTCATGCAAAGTTAGGATCATATGCTCAACTACTCCCTAGACATGAAGGTAATCATATAATTTGCACAAGGCTCCGTTAAAACCGTCTTATCGTAAGATACATGTTGCGTTTAACCATTTGTAAAATACAAATATCTTTCATCCACGTAATAATATTTAAATGTAGATGGCTTTAAGAAAAAAGTACGTGATTGAATAAAATTTGTATATAAACGATCAATATCGAATTATTACGATTAAAAAATAACTTCGAAATTCATTTACTTCGGGTTGTTGAAGTCTTGTACTCGGTTTAAATTCAAGTGTCGGCTCCATTAGAAAAATAGTACGGAGTAAACCATAATAAAGAACTTTAATAGAGGGAGTAGTTATTTCTCGTATAACTAATAGCTTATTTATTTTACGAAATGTATTCACACCTAGTAAACTGGTCAATTGATCGATATAGGTCAGGTTAGGTTTGGATCGAACGATTCAGGTTTGATTTGTGAATTGAACAGATAATCGAGTTTTATCAGATTTTCATTTAGTTTTTGGATGTGACATTATAATATTGGATGATCATTAATGTGTATATAGAGGGTTATCATATCGTGTCATGTTGGGGTCTGATTAATCAAATTTAATTCGAAATTGCGCAAACAAATGACTGGAACGAATGTGGACGACAGTGATAGCATTGAGAATAATATCAGAGAAACTGAACAACAACAAATATTGGAAGAATGTGAGTCAAACATCATGCATGAATGGAAGTGAAAGCTTCAACAAAGTGATTAATGAAAGTGAATCTAGCAAAGTCATTTGTGATTGTTCTTTCAACAACAATACCACTTGCCATGTTACTCAAATGTATGTTACTTATTCTCTTACTACCACTTCCACCGATTCATTAATTTCTTTACGTTTGCTATCGGATTGTTTTTAGAGATTAACTATTGCGTTAAATGTACTTAAATACCCTTAATTTTACCCAGTGTCAAGAATTATGTGGGGTAATAGGGGTAATACTGGGGCTATGTTTTAGAAAATTTAGCAAAAATAGAAACGTAAAAAAATGAATCAACGTGGAAATGAAAACGTACAGAAATGGTTGGATCATATGGATTGTTATCTAATTCTCTATGTCTTGTATGCTAATAGCTTTGTTACTGATTAATGTTTTCTCAAAATTATGTTATAATCTCTTCTTATGTGGCAAATAGATCATTCGGGTCGGTTTGGGGTCATGGATTTTGTGCTGGGTTATATGAATATAAGGTCGTTTTGGGTTAGGTTTATGGTTATAGGTTGTGTTACTCAGGCTTGAAACGCGTTTTGGCTATTAAGGTTAATTTTTATTGCTATGTAGATTTTGAGGTGAAATTTTTAGTCATGGTTGCAGTATCTGCTAGTCGCAGCCTAGTCTCGCTAAATTCAGTTAATATCAGCATATATGATAAATTACGGTCATGGTGGACCTTTATAGTTTATAAAATGGTCGTGTATTGATGCCACAGCCGTTGTCGTTAGTAGTACTAACTTTTTTGTTTGCTTGACTAAAGTCGGTTGAAAGGTCTTAATCTTACTGGAGTGATTCCTGAGGAATTTGGAAGGCTTACTCGTCTGTCAGCAATGTAAGCTGTTTATGACATTTACAGTTTCTTAAACTCGTTGAATTTTCAAATGATTTTGATTTTACGATTTTGATTCAAATATAGTCGTAAAACTGAAGGTTTATCGTGTGATTCAGTGATCTCTCAAGGAACTTTATCGGTGGAAACATCCCTAAAAGTCTTGCAAAACTACCGCTTATTAATCTGTAAGTGTAGCATTGCTCTCTAGTAAAATCGATATGTCGATAATTTGAATCCTCAACCCGTCTTAGTATATGACCGTCTTTTTGAAGTTTTTGCCTTGCTTTGTATGGTTAATTTACTAAGCTATGACTGAATTCACCGTGCATTGTAGGTCGCTGAGAAGTAACCGGAACACTGGCCTGATACCAAATGAAATCGGTCAAATTACGACCTTAAAGAATCTGTCAGGCTTACAACTTGATTTCTGTAGTGATTCTAATGAACTTCGGAGTTTAGGCCTTGCTGCTTACTATGTCATGAGTTGTATTACTGCAGGATTATTGAAGACAACCGGCTTGAAGGACCTATACCAAAGACGCTTGGGAATTTGAAGAACTTACAAATGCTGTGAGTTTCAGTAGCTAATTGCACAAATTAGAACTAGAACTGTTTTCGTTTTGCTTTCACGTGCTGTATGATTTTCTTCCCTTGTGTATTCAGAACATGCACTTGCTCATTACTGCAGGGTACTGTCTGCAAACTTCTTCAACGGAACGATACCTAATACATTAGCGAATCTTAAGAATCTCTCAGAGCTGTAAGCAACTCTCGCTTATTTGAGTCGTTTATCAGTCTTGTTTTCTGCTGGTTGAGACTTATGTAATACTTGCAGAAGGCTCAATGGAAACGCATTTTCTGGGAAAATACCTGATTTTCTAGGCAAATTGACCAACCTTACTATACTGTGAGTACATAATATTTCTCGATACTTGAATGCGCTCATCTTTGAGATCTTGATCGATATGTTACTGTTTCTTGTAACGTTTACAGGGATATTCAAGGTACATCAATGGAGGGACCAATTCCGCCTAGCTTCTCTGAGTTGACAAACTTGACAGTGTTGTGAGTACATGATGACATATTTATGTTGACTTGATAGTAATGTATTGTAAAGGCGGAGTCATTCTGATTCGATTGTCATTGATTCATAGGAGAATTTCAGATCTCAATGCCACAAATTTAGCTTTCCCAAACCTGGCAGACATGAAGTACTTGAAGGAACTGTAAGTTATCTTCCATTAGATTCACGCTTGATTATTGAGCATGTAGTTCTGCGAGGTGGTCGGTTTCTGATACCTTCTTTTCTGATCAGGGTTCTAAGGAACTGTTCTATTACTGGTGGAATCCCGAACTTTATCGAGAACTTGGTTAATTTGAAGATTTTGTGAGTATCGCTGTCTTTTGCTATGCATAACTCACGAGTCAATGATGTTCATTTGCATTTACACGCGCATAAGTGACAAGTATGTTTGAAGGAAAGAAAATGCCAATGAAGCTTTTGATCAAGATTGCGCTTCATACATAGTGAACCAGCAGTCAATTGATGTGATTCCTAATGCAAATTTTGTATTGGGTCAATCGATTCAGTCTCTTTGTGCTTCTTTAGTTTTGATACTGTGTGTTAGACTACGTACACCAGATCCCTTACCATATCCTTGACAAAGCGGAGCTTTAAGGCACCATGTAATGCTGTGGTAATGGAACCTAATTCTTTCATTTGATTGTTTGCCAGAGACCTAAGCTACAATCAGCTAAGTGGCCCGATTCCAGATTCACTTCAAAAGATACGAACTCTTGAATTCATGTAAGTCTAAAGTTATCAAAAAGCGTGTGCTTGAGTAAGTTCATTAAACTGTTTACCGAACTCTTGTATTGATGGTTACGTTGCTGCTGACACTGATGTAGGTTTCTTTCAAGCAACTCGTTTTCCGGTCAGATACCAGATTGGATACTGACTAGCAGGCGAAACTTGTAATGAAATATTTCCGTCCTGATTACGCCTCTTTCCCTAGTGATGTTTTCAATTAAAACATATCCTATAATGTTTGTTATTTGTTGCAGTGATGTATCTTATAACAATTTTACTGGCTCTTCCTCCGCTAGCTGCCAGGAGTCTAACGTGTAAGATAATGTGCACAATTTCAAACTTCTCATCGTTCATCTTTGACTCAAACTAGCTCGGTCTTGATTCTTTTGTTTTAAACTGTGTGACAGAAACATGATCTCTAGCTATTCACCTTCAAAGACGAACTCGTAAGCTTTACTCACAACTTATGATTAATTGTTTCTCGAGGAGGATACAGTTTTCAGCACTTCGACAATTACGTTCCTGAAATTTTTTTGCTGTTGCAGAGTCAGCTGGTGCTTGATGAAGGGTCTTCCCTGCGCCAACGGGCATCGATGTAAGCATCTACTTCCTCTATAAATTGTTGTTGTAACTCTGCATCATATCTCGTCTTTTGACGTTCCTACGTGTCTCTGCAGATCATTCATTGTTTATTAACTGTGGTGGAAACAAGATGCAGTTCGAAGATAATGAATATGAAGAGGATTCCACCCCTGGAGGGCCTTCGACTTTTTATACTTCTGGAGTAGAAAAGTGGGCTTATAGTATTACCGGAACATTCCGTGACAATGAGCATGTCACCTTCCTAGCCAAGGAAACATCTAATGCTAATGTGAGTGGCATCTACCAAACTGCACGCTCGTCGCCTCTTTCACTCAAGTATTATGGCCTTTGTTTGCTACCAGGCAGCTACACAGTGAAACTGCACTTTGCTGAGATAGTTTATTCTAATGATCACAACTTTAGTAGCCTTGGAAGACGTTACTTTGACGTGTCGATTCAGGTGATTCTAGAGTTCGTCTACACCTAAAAGTTAATTACAAATTCTTGCATGATACTTGTGAATCTTAAATGTAACCCATAGACTTGACTGGGATTTTTTCATTCGATTTTGTTTGAGATATGACAGGGGGACATCGTGCTGAAGGATTTCGACATTGCAGCAGCAGCGGGTGGTGCAGGCAAGCCAGTTACCAAGGAGTTTAGAAATGTGTATGTTGAAGATAGCACACTCGAGATCTTCTTATATTGGGCTGGTCGGGGAACGACACTTACACCTCGTAAGGGCGCATTTGGCCCTCTTATATCAGGGATCTCCATCACACCTAGTGAGTAAATGTCCTATTTCAAACTACTTTCTTTCGGTAATATCTTGTATGCCGAAGATGATTGAGTATAATTGCTTTTGCCCTTGCAGACTTCAAAGTAGACACACCATTGTCGAAAATTGCTGTCGGAATTGTCCTTGGCTCCTCCATTGCCATTTTCATATCACTCCTGGTAATTTACAGGTTCAGAAATCATATAGGAAACGATGATGAAGATGAAGGTAATTGTGGCGTTGTGATTTTTGGAGTAACTATTTGTCTGATACAGTTCACACATTTCCGGTTTTATAGTTTTTCATTTCCCAATAAGTGAAAGACTCGGAATTCTCTAGCTTTGGAATATGATGTCGTGCATGAGGTCACTAAATTATATGCGCTTTTAATTATGACAGAATTCCGAAGTCTAGGTACATGTTATTTCTCCTTGCAGCATATCAAGGCTGCAACCAATAACTTCAGTATCAAAAATAAAATTGGTGAAGGAGGTTTCGGTCCCGTGTATAAGGTAAAGTATGGTTTGTCTTTGTCTCACTTTCCTACATTGTATCATATTTCCAAAAAAGAAAAGTGGAATTTCCGGGATGATATATACTCATTTTGGTTATTAGGGAGTAATGCCAGACGGTAAGGTTATTGCTGTGAAGAAGCTTTCAGCCAAATCGAAGCAAGGGAATCGAGAATTCGTGAATGAGATAGGCATGATTTCTGCTCTGCAACACCCGAACCTTGTAAAGCTTTATGGATGCTGCATTGAAAGAAAAGAACTGCTGCTTGTCTACGAGTACATGGAAAACAATTCCCTCGCTCGTGCACTCTTTGGCAAGTCTCTATAGCCCTCTCTAGCAAGTTGATTTCCCTCGGAATATTTGCTTTTCTGATGCTGTTATTATTTCGGGTACTAATTCCTTAGGTAGTGAGGACGAGAAGTTGCACTTGGACTGGCCAACAAGGAGGAGAATATGCTTGGGAATTGCTAAGGGATTAGCTTACCTTCACGAAGAATCGAGGCTCAAGATCGTTCACAGGGACATTAAGGCCACTAATGTTTTACTTGATAAGGACTTGAACGCTAAAATCTCAGATTTCGGTCTTGCGAAGCTTGATGAAGAGGAAAATACTCATATCAGCACTGGAATCGTTGGTACATTGTAAGTTAATTGCCCTTTTGAGTTCGCTGTATGTCATATGAGCTCTTAGTGACTGCTTTGGTTAACTCGCTTTGTTGGTCTTCAGCGGATATATGGCTCCGGAATATGCAATGAGGGGTTACCTCACCGACAAAGCAGATGTCTACAGCTTTGGAGTCGTCGTACTCGAGATTGTAAGTGGAACGAGCAACACAAACTTTAGACCAAAGGAAGAGTGTGTTCATCTTCTTGACGCGGTAACCATATCCTCATTTGTGAACATTCCCGTGTCAAAAATCCGAGTCCTGAATCTCATGATGAATACGCATGAATCTAACATGTATACTCCGAGTCTGAATAACATAGCATCGTGGTTAACCAATTAACCTATGTGACTTTGCAGGTGTACGTGTTACAAGGACAAGGAAAACTATTAGAGCTTGTGGATCCAACTCTCGACCCAAATTACCCGAAAGAGGAAGCGTTGGCATTGCTCAAGTTAGTACTAGTATGCACCAACTCATCGCCGAATCTTAGACCGACAATGTCGTCTGTTGTGAACATGATTGAGGGGCGGATACCAGTTCAAGCACCAAATGACGACCAAAGTAGGATCGATGAAGAAGTACGACTCAGAGCATTCGAAAGATTGACACGCGCGAGCCACAGCCATGTCGCCATTAGCTTGCGCTTGAGCCAGTCGGAAAACAGCATGCCATGTGTAGACTCCTCTTCTGTTGTGTCCAGGCAATGCAATGATAAGTTACAAGAGAAGTCATTGCTTCAAGATTATGATGCGATTAGTGGTCAAAGTTCGGGGTTTTAAAAGTAAATCGGAAATTTTAGAGGACGAATATGTCGGTTTATTAGAAGATGATTTTAACTAAATAATTGAATTTTCCTTACTCTGGAGGATGTTTTAACGCCTGTTAAGTTGTTATCTCGCTCGCTTCACCACTGACTTATGATTTACTCCGTATGAGCATACGACTAATACTAGTGATTATGAAATATTTCTTGCTATGGATTTTGTCTTACATTTCTTGTTCACATATAAACTGAGTAAATATTTTTCTTATGGGGGGAATTTTTCATTAATTTGGCCGATACTTAGATATGTCACTAGATAGAACCTAGCTCGAATCATCTAGAATTCAAATTCGGATCGGTGAATTTAAATGTAATTTAGAGCTAACATATCAAATTCTAAAAACTCAACATAAAAAATAAATTTAGTTTCAAATTTTTTTAGACGTAATTATAATTTTCCAAAAATCAACATACTAAATGCGGTATGACTTATGACATAAAATATCAACATGCTAATTTATTTTCAATTTATTTCTGACATAGCTCAAGCGTTCGACCCATTCATCCTTAAAAAATTTCAAAAATTTATCCAAACTCACTAATAAAATAGACCGAAGCGGACCGGACCGGACCGAAGAAGAATAATGGACTAGCTAGATGATGATGCTTAGCAAAAGTACGTGAAGTCCACGAAAAGGGTGGAGTCTCATCTCAATTTCAATTACTTCCACACTTCTTCTCCCTCTTTAATTCCAAATTCTTCTCAATTTTTAATTCATCAATCATCCAAAAAAATTAAAAATTAATAGTAAAATTTTTTAATTAGAAGTATTATTATACTAATGATACATAGATTAATCACACATCATTCCATCATTAATTAATTTTGTGATTTTTTCAGCCCAAAAAAAAAAACAAAAACAAAATTGAATTTTTCATCGAATAAATTTTTGTTCTTCAATTTTTTTTATGGTGGGTGTAATTTTTTATGATTGATTTTTGACATGGATTACCCAAAAATTGATCTTGATGATTATGAACCTCGATTAATTCCTCATAAGGT